>BQNB010054673.1:0-39445 GCA_026074375.1 Tanacetum coccineum | reverse complement strand
TGCTGAAAAGACTTACTGCTGAGAAGAACAATCTGTTTGATGCAAAGACAAATAAGTTTTGAAGAAATGTTTATGTTCAAAACAAGAGATTTCATTTCAAATACTCAAACAAATTGTATACAAGATACTGCTCAAAGGATGAAGCTTAAAAGATTAAAGGCTAGTACTGCTACAATGTCAAGACAGACTGATGTTAAACAAGGAAGACCAACTATCAAGAAACTTGAAGTCAAGCAAGTGGAATTCAAGTTAGGGGAGGATTGTTGGGAAATACAAGTCTAAAAGTCAAAGTACTGACAGTACATTCAAAGTACTGCCTTCGTATTAAAGAAAAGTCAAAGTACTGCCTGTATATTTAAAGTAATGCTTTGTATTAAAGGAAAGTCAAAGCACTGCCGAAGATTAAGGATAATTATAGGATAATTATGTATTTGTAATTTTAGATTGATTAGAATTAGTTTTCGTGTCAAACAAGAATTGTAAACCTACTAGTGGTTATCCTTATGTCTATAAAAGGATCCCTAGGAAGGCATTAGAGATACACGAAAAATATTAGTATTGTATTAGGGATCTGCAACTTAGGCAGATTCAAAAAGGGTTATAATAGAAATCGTTTGAGAATTCATTGTGTGTTCTTCTTGATACTATTAACTAGTTTCCGCATAGTTAATTGTATTATATCAGTGTTTCATTGTTATTGACTTGGATTTATTCAAGGAGGTAACATCCTTTACAGGTTAGAGGCGTATTATACTAAGGTATAACGATCCAACAAGTGGTATCAGAGCCTGTGTAGAGACTCTGATCTAGAAGAACTTTTAATCATTCGAAATCTTTAAAAACTCCAAAAAGATGTCTGAAGCTGAACCAATCCCTCCCACCTCGTCAGTCACTGCACTAAGAATCCCAATGATCAAGAATGGTGAATATGACCTATGGTCTATGAAGATGCGACAGTATATTGCTATCACTGATCATATACTATGGGATATAATCACAAATGGAGACCAAACCACAACTGATCCCGCATCCTCGTCAGTGTCTGCACCAAAAACTTCACTTGCTGCTAATGCAAGAAGGAACAATGAGAAAGCTCTTAACATATTGCTTTCTGCAATACCTGATAGACATCTTCTCAGTTTTCATGATGCCATAAACGCAAAATCCTTATGGACAGCCATAAAAGCAAGATTTGGAGGCAATGATGCATCAAAGAAGATGCAAAAGAATCTTTTGAAACAACAATTTGAGACATTCACTATCGGATCTAGAGAGGAGCTAGATTCAGCATATGAAAGGTTTCAGAACATTCTTAGTATGCTTGAATTATATGATGCTAAAGTGTCCCTTGAAGATGCAAATTTGAAGTTTCTAAGAAGCCTACCATCTGTGTGGCATGTAGTGGCTACCATGATTCGGGGACAACCTGGATTGGATGAAGTGGAGTTTGATGATCTCTACAACAACTTGAAGGTGTATGAGCATGAGTTGAAGGGTGTTTCAAACTCAAGCTCACAAAATATTGCTTTTCTCTCCACTGAAGCCAAAGGCAGTACTTTGAAACAAAGTACTGCTGACCCAGCAAATATCCCAAAAGGATTTACACAAGCTACCTCAAGCAAGGTACATACTGCTCCTAACTATGTTTCCCACTCAGATGAAATCATATGTTCTTTCTTTTCTCAACAAGCATCTATGCCTACAACTCATGATGATGAAGACCTGTTGCAAATTGATGAGGATGTTATGAAAGAAATTGACATTCGATGGCAAGTGGCTATGATAACTGCAAGGATAAGGAAGTTTATGAGGAAAACAGGAAGACCCATTGACCTCAAGCCAAAGAATGGGATCACTTTTGACAAATCAAAGATTGAATGTTTTAATTGTCAAAAGTTGGGTCATTTTGCTAGGGAGTGCAGATTTGCTAAATATCAAGAAAATAAAGCAAATGGTCGATCAGAAAGGAAGATTGTGGCTATTGAAGATTCAAACTCAAAAGCCTTGGTGGCAACAGACAACAATGAAGATATTGATTGGACCAAGGAATTTGATGCTGAACCAGTGACTTTTGCTATGATGGCACTGACTGGAGTGGATGAAGATGATTGGAGCATGGAGATTGATTCAGAACCTATGCACTTTGGACAAGATGGACTTGGTGATTTTGACTGGAGCAACACAGCTGATGATGCACCAGTGTCTCTAGCCTTGATGGCTACAAACTCAGAGGTACCTTACTGTTCAAAATGTAGTAAATCTTATAAAAAGTTGCTTGAAAACTATCAAACTGAAAGAGATAATTTTCAAAAGGCTAGGTCTGAAATTCTAGGATATCAAATGAGCTTAGAGTCATTAGAAGTCATACTTAAAACACATGAAAAGAATGAATATGCATGGGGTGATAAGTATGAACAGATGGAATATGACTTAAAGATAAGGGATTTGAAACTAGAAGAAAAACAAAAGGAACTAGATTAAGCCTTAAAAGAAAGAGATGATTTCAAAGAAAAACTTGAAAAATGGACAAATGCTTTTGTACTTCAAAATGAAGTCCTAAACAAACAAAGATATGTGTCTGATAAGTAATGTATAGGATTTGGGATTGAGTCTAGTAGTAGTATGGAAAATGACAATTCATCTGGGGATGAAACTTTAAATGATTCTTTGTATGAAAACTTCAAAAGAGAAAAGGCATACAAAGCAGTACCTCCACCCACAGGTACAATTATTCCACCTAGGGCAAATGTCTCCTTTACTGGGATAGATGAACTAGCCATTAGGAATAAGGTTGTTAATCAAGAGAAAACAAAGTCTAGTCAACCAGAAATTGATAGAAATAAAGTCATAATTGAAGATTGGGTTGATAGTGATGATGAAGAGACTGATGTTTCAGAAATTCAAAAGAAAACTGTTTTTAACTCAGAAAATAGTGAAACATCTTTTGAAAACAGGTCACCAAACAGTCAAAACAGTGTTGGTCAAGAATCTAGGACAAAGGGACTTGGGAACAAAGGGGGTAAATTATGTTTTGTATGTTACAGTCCTAATCACCTAATCAAGAACTGTAATCTACATGACAGAACCTTCAAACAAACCCAAACTCACAAGCCTAAGGGAACACAGGGTTCAAGGGACACAAGACCAGTCTGGAACAACATCAACAGGGTGAACCATAGTAATTTCTCAGGAAACTCTAGGTACCCTCACCAAAGGAGGTCTTTTATCCCATCAGCAGTACTTACAAGGGATGGGTTGAAAAGTACTGCTAGACCAAAAATGACACAAACAGTACCTTCAAAAAGTACTGCTAATGTGATTTATCAAGGTACTGCTAGATCTAGAGTACCACAAGCAGTACTTTCACGAAGTACTGGTAGACCTTATTATCCAAGGATGGATAATAGAAGACCTAGAATCTCAAGCTATTCACCATCATCAAGGTCTTCTACAAGGACTCCTTATAGACCACAAAGACCCAAGAAAATTATGAAATCTATCTGGGTTAAGAAAGGAAGTACTGTTGGATCACAAGCAGTACTTCCACAAAATGTAAGTGCCAAAAAGAGTGCAATGATAACTTCAAAACAAACATGGAGACGAAAAGGGAATTATCTAGATTCTGTGAATAAGGATAATGGATCTTACACACTCAAGCAATTTAAGTATGTAACTCCATTAGGGGTATCCAAGTCAGTTATGACTTGGGTCCCTAAAAGAATCTAATTCTTTAACTTGTTTGTACAGGGCAATCCAGAAGAAGATCTCAAGGATTATGCTATTATTGACAGTGGTTGCTCTGGAAGTATGACAGGAGACAAGGACAAATTGTCTGATTTTAAAGAATTTAAAGGTGGTTATGTAGCTTTTGGAAATGATTCTAAAGGAGGTCGAATCTCAGGAAAAGGAACAATCAAGACATCATGCTTAGACTTTGAGAAAGTTAGCTATGTGGAGGAGCTCAAGTTTAATCTCTTATCTGTTTCTCAAATCTGTGATAAGAAGCACAATGTTCTCTTCACAGATAAAGAATGTCTTATCTTATCTCCAAAGTTCAAATTTGTTGATGAAGATCTGGTAATTCTTAGAGCTCCTAGAAAGAATGATGTCTACAGTCTGGATCTAAAGAACATTATTCCTTCTGGAGGAGTAACTTGTTTAGTTGCAAAGGCAACAAATGATGAAGTTGTTTTATGGCACAGAAGATTGGGGCATGTCAATCTCAAGAACATTAACAAGTTGGTTCAAGGCAATCTGGTTAGAGGTTTACCTTCCAAGACATTCAAGATTGATCATTCGTGTCTTGCATGTAACAAGGGGAAACAACACAGGGCTTCTTGCAAAAAGGTTAAAGAAAGAACTATCAGAGAACCTTTAGAATTGCTCCACATGGACTTATTTGGACCTGTTTCAGTAGAGAGTATAAACAAGAAAAAGTACTGCTTGGTGGTCACTGATGACTGCAGCAAATTCAGTTGGGTGTTTTTCTTGGCCTACAAGGATGAGACATATGATATGCTTCATGATCTGATTGTGGGTTTGGAAAACAGGCTAAGACATAAAGTAAAGACCATCAGGTGTGACAATGGAACAGAGTTCAAGAATCAACTAATGAATGAGTTTTGTGCTAAGAAAGGAATCAAGAGAGAATATAGCATTGCAAGGACTCCTCAGCAAAATGGTGTTGCAGAAAGAAAGAATAGGACTCTCATTGAAGCTGCTAGAACCATGCTAGCAGACTCACTTCTACCTATTCAATTTTGGGCTGAAGCAGTCAATACAGCTTGTTATGTGCTTAATAGAGTTTTGGTGACTAAACCTCAAATGAAGACTCCTTATGAAATTTTGATGGGAAGATCTCCCAACATCAGTTTCATGAGACCTTTTGGATGCTCTCTGACTATACTGAATACCCTAGATCAATTGGGTAAGTTTGATGGCAAGTCAGAAGAAGGCTATTTGCTGGGATATTCTACTAGCAGCAAAGGTTTCAGAGTCTACAACAGGGTAACAAGAAAAGTACAGGAATGTCTTCATGTTGATTTTCTTGAAAATCAGGAGAATCAAAAAGGAAAAGGTCCTGATTGGATGTTTGATCTTGACCTTCTAACTCCTTCAATGAATTACATACCTGTAAGGAAAGAAAACTATGCTGATTCAGGAGACAAAATATCAACTTTGGGTGATGTTGAAGATTTAGATGACCAACAGTTCATTGTTCATACAGCTCAGCCTATGCATTCAGAGGAACGTACTGCTGCCAAAGAAGTTCCATTGTCCTCTGAAGAACAAGCTTTACATGATGAGCTTATGAATTTGATGCATCAAGAATCTCTTGCCAAAGCTAATAATGATGATCAAAGGATTGCTTTTGAAGAAGAAAAGAGGAGAATATCTATTGCAAAGGGAAAAGAACATGTCAACAGTACTTTCACTCTAAGTACTGCTAACACACCTCCTCAAAGTGCTGGTAATACACCAACAGATACTGATGATGATATGCCAAAAGATGGTGTTTTCTCTACAAATTCCTTTGATGCTGAAAATACTGACAATGAGGAAGAAGGAGTGACTGATTACACCAACTTGGATCCCACCATTGATGTCTGCTCAACTCCTACACAAAGAATCCATAAGAATCACCCTCAAAGTCAAATAATTGGCGAAAGCACTGCTGGAGTTTTAACAAGAAGAAAGCTCAAAGAAAGTGCCTCTATCCACCACCAAGCCTTGCTGTCTTTTATATACAAGCAAAATAGGACTAATCACAAAGATCAGCAAACATGCTTGTTTGCTTGTTTCCTATCTCAAGAGGAACCCAAGAAAGTCTCTCAAGCCTTAGCAGATGAAAGTTGGGTTGAAGCGATGCAAGAAGAACTACTTCAATTCAAGCTACAAGATGTATGGGTCTTATGTGACTTACCAGAAGGCAAGCGAGTAATTGGAACAAAATGGGTGTTTAGAAACAAGAGGGATGAAAGAGGTACAATTATCAAGAACAAAGCACGACTGGTTGCACAAGGGTACAGACAAGAGGAAGGTGTGGATTATGATGAAGTGTTTGCACCAGTTGCCAGAATTGAAGCAATCCGACTCTTTTTGGCTTTTGCATCCTTCATGGGCTTTACTGTCTATCAGATGGATGTCAAAAGTGCATTTTTATATGGCAATATCACAGAAGAGGTGTATGTAAAACAACCTCCAGGTTTTGAAGATCCTGCTCATCCAAACAAGGTCTACAGAGTTGTCAAGGCACTTTATGGTCTTCATCAAGCCCCACGAGCATGGTATATGTAGATGATATTATCTTTGGATCTACCAAGTCTTCTATGGTGAAGGATTTTGAAGAACTTATGCAAAAAGAGTTCAAGATGAGTTCCATGGGTGAACTCACCTTCTTTTTGGGGCTTCAAGTCAAGCAATCCAATGGTGGTATTTTTCTAAGTCAAGACAAATATGTGAAAGATATTCTCAACAAGTTTGACTTTAGAACCATTAAGCCAGCATCTACTCCAATTGAAGCTCATAAATCTCTTGGAAAAGATGAAGAGGGTGAAGATGTTGATGTACATACTTATAGGTCAATGATTGGGTGCCTCATGTACTTAACAGCTTCAAGACCAGACATAATGTTTGCTGTTTGTCTGTGTGCACGATTTCAAGTCACTCCAAAGGTTTCTCACCTACATGCTGTCAAAAGGATATTTAGGTACCTCAAACATCAACCAAAATTGGGTTTATGGTATCCTAAGGACTCTCCTTTTCATTTGGAAGCTTTTTCGGACAGTGACTATGCCGGGGACAACCATGATAGAAGATCAACTTCAGGAGGATGTCAGTATCTTGGAAGAAGACTAGTTTCTTGGCAATGCAAGAAACAAACAATTGTGGCTATATCTTCTACTGAGGCAGAATATGTTGCAGCTGCAAGTTGTTGTGCTCAGGTACTGTGGATGCAAAATCAATTGCTTGATTATGGATTTAATTTCATGAACACTGAAATCCATATTGACAATGAGAGTACCATATGCATTGTGAGGAATCCTGTTTTCCACTCAAAGACCAAGCATATTCAGATTAGACATCACTTCATTCGAGATTGCTATGAGCAAAGGCTCATTAATGTGGTCAAGGTTCATACTGATGACAATGTAGCAGATTTACTCACCAAAGGCTTTGACTTGGCAAGATTTAACTTTTTGGTGGTAACAATTGGGATGATGAACCCATAGCTATCTTTGAGGGGAGGATCACATATAAAGTACTGGTGATCAAGTAAAGTACTGGTTTGGTTAGATTGGATTTTTGGAAGCACTCTAGCTACATTTGAGGGGAGGATATGAATGATTTTTCAGAGGTTTGATGATTTGAAGAGATAGTTTGCAAGGTTGAAGGGTTGTCGTTGCACAAATTTGAGTTGGAAATTTTTTTTTGGTTGAAAGTACTGCTTAGCCAACTCAAAGTACTGCTTGTCTTAGAAAGTACTGCTTAGACAACAAAGTACTGTTCTAACGTTCGGTCAACGGTCAAACGTACGTTTTTGCGCTAAAAACGTATTTACAACGGTAACTTCTTAGTTATCCGTCGCAACCTATAAATACTCAACTGAATTGCATTTTTCTCTCATTTTATCTCTTTTCATTCATAATTTTTTAAATTCCATCCTCCGACGAACATCAAATTCTTTTCAAATGGCAAATATTCGCACTTGTAACAAACACAACATGATTGCTTGTGTGGAGAAGACGGCGCAGAATGCCGATTTTTATCAAATCATCGATTATCTCACTGGATGCTCCATTAATTACTCTTTGTTGGTTGATCCTGATCTCATCGGTCCATGGCTTCAACAATTTTGGACTACGGCTTCTCTCAGGGTGATCAATGATGTACCTCATTTTCGCCCAATGGGTTGCTGGCAAAAAGATCTTGATCTCTGAAGAAACAATTCGAGCTGACCTACTCTTTGATGATGCAAACGGTGTTGATTGCTTTCCTAAGCAAGTTATTTGGGACACGCTCAGAGATATTGGCTACGAGGGTAATTTAGCACAACTTACTTTCTCTAAACCTCTATTTAGCCCACAGTGGAAGTACTTGGTCCATGTATTACTTCACTGCCTTAGTCCTAAGAGTACCTCATGGGAGCAATTTGGAACCAACATTGCCTCTGTCCTAGTAGGATTAGCAACGAATCAGAGGTTCAACTTTTCTTTGATGATACTGAATGGGATGCTTGGGCATATTTCCAATAATACACCTTTTCTTATGTATCCTAGGTTCGTTCAGCTGTTTTTGAACAAGCAGTTAGAGGGAGTAGACAGACCTCAGGATTTTATACCATCAGTTTCACTTCCTTCTAAGGTTTTCACTTTTATGAGGAAACATAGTCCTAAGTTCTCGTGTAGGATTACACCCTTGACTCCATCCATGTTAGAGGTAGTAACAGCATTGGCGGCGGAGGAAGAACATAGTACTAGTCCTCATTCTAGGGCTGCGAGTTCTGCAAGGGATGCTCAAGGTACCCCTACTCAAAGTGCTGCTCAAGCTGGTATTTCGCAAAGTACTGCTGATGTTCAAGGTACTGATAACTCACAAGGGACTGCTTCTCTACAAGGTGCTGCTGCATCTCTAGGTACTGCTCGTCCACAAGGTACTGCTGCTATACCTACATCTCCCAATGATTATACTCCCACAGATGCGTCTCAAACATCTGGAGGAGATGAGGGACTTTTAGATATATATGCTTTGAACAGGGAAGTTAGGAGGCTCAAGAAGCAAACCCTTTCTCAAGCTAAACAGATTATCAAGCTACAGGTCAAGCTCAAGAAACTGTCCAAAGTCGTACAGCCAGTGGTCAAGCATCATGCTCTTTGGGTGGATAGTCAGAGGCATAAGAAAAGAAGTAAGAAGCACAAGAAGCATAAAAAGAAAGTGTCTTCAGTCAAATTGGGGAGGAATAAGGAAGAAGGTACTTTGTCTGAAGAGCACTATGTTCAAGAAGAAGATACAGCAGATCCTTTCTTTGATGATATTGTTAATAAAGATGCTGCTGTTACTCCTGATTTGGAAAGAAAGAGTGATGAGACTGAGGAAATTAATATTGAAGAGAAAGAGGCTTCTAATGTAAAGAGTGGAGATACAGAAGAACTAGATTTGGAGACAACTCAAAGTACTGCTAGACAGAGTACTATTACTCCAAGGACCCTAAATTTTGAAGATGAAGCAGGTCCTTCAAGCCCACTCTGTCCAACTCAAGTTATGGAGTCTAAAGAACAACTTAAAGTTACTGAAGTTCTTATTGCTATTTCTAGACCAAGAGGTTTGAGCATTCCTGGTTCCATACAAACTCAACCTCAACAATCAAGCCAAGGTACTGATCCAAAAGATAAAGGCAAAGGGATACTTGTTGAAGAACCTAAAAAGAAGAAATTGACTCTTCAACAAATCAGAGCCTTGGAAACTACAAATGATGAGGAGGTTGCAAGAAAGATCTGAATGGGATGCAGAAGAAGAAAGAAAAAGGTTTAAAGAATTAAAGAAAGCAAAGCCAAAGACTACGTTGAGGGTAAAACCTACTTCTCTTGCTCAAGAAAGGAATAAGATGATGCATTTCTTAAAAAATCAAGGATACAAGAATCTGCAAAAACTTAAGTATCCACAGATGAAAGAGTTGTATGACAAAGTTCGAGAATCAATTAAAGACTCCTACAAAGATTTTATTCCAATGGGCTCCGAGAAAGAAAGGCTGTGGTTGCAAGAAAGAAATGCAAAGAGACTTTCAAGGAAAAGAAAAGCTACAATTTCTGAAGAACAGCCATTCAAGAAGCTCAAGTTGAGGACGGAGACAGTTGATGAGATTAGGAATTATCTTAGGGTTGTAGATTTTGAAAAGTGTGCACAAGAAAGAGAGTCTCTAGAAGGAATTTCCATGATTACAGAGCTTCAGGTTATTGATTCACCGGATGGAGAGTATCTCATCATTCACAGGGGGGAATAATCAATTCAGGCTTTGGATACTTTAAGGGATATAACTTGCTATCTTAGATAGACAGGATTTGTATCACCTATATCGAGTTTGAACAAGAATATTATGAGCACATTCGCACCAACTGTTTAAGGCTTGATACTTTCGAGTGACCTACAACTATCTGGGAGACACCTAAACTAGTAGAGAGATGACTTCTGAAGAACCAAAGAATAATGGGAAATCGTAAGGTGGAGACTTAATGAATCTTCAGGAGTGCATACACTAGAATTAGAGGATGGTACTATGATTCACATGCTAGCTGAAAGAAGGTATCCTCTATCTAGAGAGTTGATGATTAGGATGTTGGAACATGGGATGGAAGTTGAAGATGAGAATGAAACAGCCATTACGTTGATACATTTATTCATTTTGTGGACAACAGAAGATGGTGACAATTCTTAAACAACTGGTATGATTTATCAAAGTTTTCTTTTTATATATATCTTATTTTGATAAAAAGATTTAACTTGAACAAGCAGTACTTTGTTCAAAGTACTGCTAGTGTAAAACAAACAGTACCTTGATGAAGGTACTGCTAGTTAAAAAGTTGTTTTTGAAATGTTGTGACGATTTGAGTGTGCAAAAAGATTTAAGGCACAGATATTTGAATATCAAACTGTTTTAAGGGATTGAGTGTTGGTTAACCACCACACAACAAATGGTAATCAATTCACCATGTCTAACAAACATAAGAATTGACTAGTCCAAATCAAACAGTTTTGGTAAAGACATCTCAAATCTGTTGATGGTTGACAATTTACCAAAAATTGTATGGTGATCAATACACCATGGTATTACACTGAAATATTGGCTACTCCAAAGCAAACGGCTTTTGGTAAAGAGAACTCAAATCCGTTGATAGCTTTAATAGTTTGCTCAAAACTATATGGTACTCAACTCACCAATGTTTTATTACTGAGAGTTGGCTAGTCCTGAGCAAACGGCTACAGGTAAAGACTATAAATCCGTTATGGTTGTAATTACTTACCAAAAGTCATATATAACTCAACACATTATTGATTCATGTCTAGAGTGTTGAAGTTGATTTTCAGTCTCAATGGATTATTACCTTTTCTAGTACCAAAGAACGACTAGCCCAGAGTGAGATGACTACTTGGTAAAGGCTCATAAATCCATAACATGTTTCTGAAAAGACCATGTTGCTGAGAATTGACAATCTGTTTTGATGCAAATACAAATAATGTTCAAAGAAGTGTTTATCAAGAGAAAGCCAATCAAACAGATTGTAAACAAGATGCTGCTAAAGGAGAAGCTTAAAAGATTATAAAGGTAGAACTGCTTGAACAAAAAGATCAACTACAAGAAAACTGAAGTCAAGCAAAGTGTAATTCAAAGTTAGGGAGGATGTATAGGACTTACGAGAGGAAAAAAGGTCAAAGTTCTGCCACGAAAAAGTCAAAGTACTGCTAAATGAAAGATCAAAATACTGTCTGCGTAGAATTGAAAGTCAAAGTACTATTCGTTATATAAGGAACTATAAAGTTTAAACGGTTGTTTTAGCATTTATCTTGTAACAGCTATTAGTGATAAGTATCGATTAGTATTTGTGTTATTCAGGGACTGTATACCTACTAGTGGTTATCCTTATGTTTATAAAAGGACCCCTAGGAAGGCTTTAGAAAATATAACAAAAATACACGAATCATTAGTATTGTATTGTTAGGGATCTGCAACTTAGGCAGATTCAAAAGGTTTATAATAGAAATCGTTTAAGAAACTATTGTGTGTTCTTCTTGATATTGTTAATTAGTTTCCGCATAATTAACAATATTGGTAACAACCAGTGTTACATTGCTACTAACTTGGATTTATTCAAGGAGGTAACATCCTTTACAGGTTAAAGGGTTGGTATACTAAGGTAAAACGATCCTACACTTAGCCATGTCTTAATGGGGCCTAAAAGTTGCTTAAATTTTATGTGCTATGTAGTATATATTTATATATGGTTTACACAATCGATTATATCGATGGATGTGGCCAAAGTCATTGGACGATGGAGCCTTATATGAATATATACATATTTTAATTATTAGATAATTGAGATCATAATTGATATTTGCATGACTTAATTGTTAAGTGTTTTTGAATAAGTGTTATATGTATTAGTCTTGTGTTTTTATTTTAAGTTTGGACTTGTGAGAAAATAAAAGGGTTTTTAAAAAATAAATATAAACATGACTAATAATTATGAAATCAGATTTATTATAGACTATTTCATAGTTCATAATGTGTTTTTTAAAATTAAATTTTAAATTTTATCAATGATGAAATTTGCAAAAGTACTACTTAGTTGCAAGGATAAGGTTCGAGAGACTCATCAAGACTTCGGTCTTGTAGATACCATTACCCTATAATACCTGACTACGTTGTAATTTCCTTACCTTGCATACTATTTAAGAAGTCGCAAATGGTCTAGGGTTTGAATGGTTTTAAACCATTCTTTAATCTTTTTCCACGATAAAATATAAAATCTTTAAATTTTGAAAACACGTTGAATTGTCAATTTTTAAAAGGTAACACTATTTATACATTAGTGATATCATCAAATAACGTCACATTTTCCTATCATTTATCCCACATGATTTACCCACTTTTGTTTAATTATTGAAATATATTGGTACTTAATTGCTTAAAGTTTTATATTGCAGTAATTATGAAGTCACTTGTGAAGAAGAAGCGAAAAGGCACAATTCTAGAACTAAAATGAAGACATTTGAAGAAAGTACCAAAACTGCATATATACGCCGTATCCAATAAGGAAGATACGGCGTATCTGCGCCAGCTCATCACAAGAAACGCGTTCTTATCAATTCCCTATACGACGTATCCACTGCTTATCCATACGTCGTAATGACAACTATTACCTCAGTCAAAGATACATATTAAATGTAATTAATGGTAATTAGCCTAATTGATTTGATCTTATCACGGACTTCAAGGAGATTTACCCTATACGCCGTATCCACTTATCTTGATATGGCGTATCCATAAATTTTCAGACACTATAAATACTGGACTCAAAAACGAAGTTCAGTGTGCAAAAACATACTCACTACATATTATACTTCTGAAGACGAATTTCCAAGGCCAAGAAGAGCAGCCAAGGTCGAGCATCAAACCTAATCCTAAAGAAGACATCGTGTAATTTTTACTTTCTTAATCGTTTAATTTTAATTAATCGTTTGATTACGTTTATAACTATGACAATGATTGTGGGCTAATACCCTCGGGTATTAGCCATTTTAATGAAGGTTATAATGTTTGGTTTGATTTAATTCGGCTTTGATTAATTTATCGTTGTTTTTTAATTATGTTTATCGCCTTATACTTGTTTATGTGCTTGTACATACGACCTATCATTCAACTAGGTCTTGGGATACCTAACCAGTTACCTTGATGCTGGGATAGCTCTCCATGTTATGTTTTATATGCCCGGACTAATAGGATCACAAATGACATCTTATCTTTTACCTTTTGACTATGAGCTTAGTTGGACCGGCAGGTGACCTGATAAATGTTCAACGAGTATTGTTCTTAGTTGACTTGTAATTGATTTTGGTGGTGGACTACCGGTATATGATTCAACATCAAGTAGTAAGTGGGTAAAGTCCCGATGGGCTAGGGTTTTAACAGGATCACCACTGCTTTAATTCTATACGATAGATTATAATTAGACTATAGGATGCTTTATGCAGATGCGTTAACCGTGACAGGATTGTTCATGTCTAGGTCTTAGGAAGAAGTATCGCCTAAGTCTTAAGAATGATATGCCGCCTCAAGATAAGCAAGCCATTGCACTATTTAATCAAACCTGCATGTAATTGGATTTAATTTGGTTAATACAGTTTTCTTATATTTGGCTCGTACCGCTCTCTTGCTTTGTGTTATTTGCTTTAGTGTATTTTGTGTTTTGAATTGTTTATTGTCACCATAAAACCCGTGCCAGTCTCTCAGGCTGAAAACCCCCCATACCGTTAGATAATCGTATATAGCATAGGTTTAACCAATAATTAGACTAATTTAGAATAAAATAAATACTAATCGGATAATTGGTTAACTCTCACTCTTAGTGTTCGACACCCTACGTACCATGAAGCTACATCTTGACCGGGTACTCTGCCCTTTAAAGTGTTGTCTTTAGGTTAGTCGGCTAAATATAAATGTAAAACTTTGATAATAAAAATACCTACACGACAAGACACATCAAGGTTTTTGGCGCCGTTGCCGGGGAGTGATTAGTTTAATCTTTATTCTTTTAGTATTTTTTATTAAAATTTATGATACAAATATGTATGCACGTTTATTTCGTATATATTTGCTACGTCAAATATTATACCCTTTTTAAATAAGTTATTGCCATCCAATTTGTAAGAACACTTGCAGTTGCCTTTTACTATGCGTGAGACATATGTAGATTGCAATCCCAATGTGATTATACACTTTTTCGTGAGACGTTAGTGTTACATAATCACAGTTTTTGATTGGACGACTTAATCGGTTTAGTGGTGAGACCTTAAACTCAAGGCATAGATGGGATGAAACATGCTTACTAGTATATTAATGTAATAAAGTAAGTCCCAAAAGGTTCTAGGAATTGCACAAGAGTGGCCAAATGTATTGATCGTCATTACCTATTGAAAACACCAACACTAAGCAGAATCAACTAATGTTGATTGATGGGGATGTCAAGTAGGGACCAAGCCTTTATAAAATTTATTGTTTATAAGATTAAACATGGGTAGTAATTTTCCTTCAGGAGTCTAATCGAAAATACTAAATACTTGAACTTTTATGTTTTTTAGATGGCACTACCTGTTCAAAACATAAACCATTCGGCTTTCAAGTCGATGTTTGAAAGAGAAAAACTTTCTAGAAATAAATTCAATGACTGGTTTCATCAACTTAAGTTGGTCTTGAGAGTTAAAAAAATGTATGTCATTGAACAACCTATTCCCCCTACTCCTGCAGCTAATTCTGCAGCAAATGTGCTGGTAGAATGGAATGCAGTATATGATGCTTATAATGAGGTGGCTTGTCTTATGCTCGAGAGTATGACTCCTGAAATTCATAAACAATATAAAAATTATTCACCTTATGGGATGCTTCAGGAGCTTAAATCTATGTTTGAGAAACAAGCTCGAGTAGAGAGGTTTGACCTAATCCAAACTTTCCATGCTTGCAAAGAAGAGGAGGGTAAACCAGTTGCTGCATATGTTCTTAAGATGAAAGGATATGTAGAACAACTGGAATGTCTTGGTTATGTGCTACCACAAGATCTTAGTGTTGGTTTAATCTTGAATGACCCACAAGTGAAATGTTGTTGATTGTGAGCAATAACAATATACATATCATGAGTAAGAACAATTGTGAACAACATGCTATCTTATTGAGTATGAAAAATGATTACCTAAAAAGGCTGAAACGCCACAAATAATGGCATTCGAGGTGGTAAAATCCCAAAAATCCTATAGAATAACGCATAAAGCTAAAGTAAAGGTAAAGCTAATGGCAAGGGAAAGGATAAAACCAAGTTCATATCCTAAGCAAAAACCCTAAACCTTTGCTAAAGAGTACCCGCAAAGGATGACACCTGCCACCACAGCAAGGAGGGAGGGTCAATTGTGAAAAGGAATTGTCCTATCTACCTTGCTGATTGTTGAGAAAAAGAAGTAAGTTAGCATGCCAGTTCTTCAGTGTATCTTTACACTAAAATAATTATCTTACCCTAATAATCCTGGGTGTATACAGGTTGTATGGTACTCACATTTGTATCACAAAACAGTGTCTTAGAGGAGCAAGAAAGCTGAAACATGATCTCTACTATTTGTACGTGGGCAATGGAGTTCGTGCACAAAGTAGAAGTAATTGGAAGTTATGACTTAATTATACCTAATGGGTCCTATTGATTTATGTTTAGACAATTGCCATTATGCACCTACTATAACTAGAGGTGTTGTTTCAGGTTCATACGATTGTTGAGAATGTATCTGTAAATATTTTAAGGATTATGGAATTAGTAGTTGTCTAAGAATGTACTTTATTTTAATGCTATTCCACATGATTGAATTTTATGAAATTGATATGCATAATCTTGTACCAAATGTTAATTCTATTTATAATGTTAGCAATAAAATAGCCAAGCATAACTTGGACTCTACTTATCTATAGCATTGTTGTCTTGCTTATATAAGCAAAAAACGTATTGAAAAGCTGCAACAAGAAGGGCTTTTAAAATTAACAAATGATGAGTCATTTGATCAATACGTGTCTTGTTTATCAGCCAAGATGACAAGAAAACCCTTTCTGCATCGTACCAAAAGGGCAACTGATCTTCTTGAAATAATATGTACTGACGTGTGTGGTCCACTTAGACATGTGTCAAGACAAGGTACTAGATACTGCATTACATTCACGGATGATTATAGTCGTTATGGTTATGTTTACTTACTTAAACATAAACATAAAGTCTTTGAAACATTCAAGGTGTTTAAGAATGAAGTGGAAAGACAATCAAGGCTCTTCGATCAGATCGAGGTGGCGAGTACATAAGCCAAGAGTTTAAAGATTATCTTAAAGCTTGTGGAATTGTCCAACAGCTTACTCCTCCATACACACCACAACACAATGTAAACCTTAAATAAATAAACATCTGCCAGGAACCAAATTGGGTCAATATACAAATATGTTACTAAAATTTTCAAAAAATGCGCATAAGATACCAAACATTCATTATGTTCACTTGGTTTACTGAACTTAAGAAACATGACATTTTGAGGTCACCAAACTTATAATACGTAAACATCACTCAACTTGTTAAACCACGACATTTATGTTACTTAGCTTATTCAAATATATATAGCTTCATGGGTGTGGGGGGGGGTCACTCTGATAACGAAAGAAATTGGGAAGCATCATGCTGTCTATAAGGTTCAATAACCCAAATGAATAAAATAAAAATTCAGTACTTTAGGCGTACTTTTTTAGACGGTCTAGTGACATTTTTGCCTATAAACACAAACTAAATTTATCTGACCACAACCTTACTATTTTGTGGATACGAGGCGTTCATACCCGTGCGTTGCACCGAACTTATTTTTTAGGAAAATTAATTTTAACTTTATGTGAAGCATCGATAAAAAAATAAGAATTCCTAAAATGTACATGTCTACTTTACATTGTAATAATAATCAAAACATTAAAAAGTTTCACCCTCAAAATCAATTATATATACAAATAGAACAGGTTTTTAAGAAACGCTTCTGGACAATCAACCATAGGCTAAGGTTTTATTAATGACAAAACATAACCAACAATTTTTCTCAAACCTCTTATTATCTCGAAACATGATTTCTTTACTATCTCCTAACTTTGTACAAAAGCACATGCAACTTGAAAAAGTACACAAATCTTTTTAAACCCTAACTTTACATAAAATCATCTTACACTTATTTACTTAATTATTTTCATTAGTGATAATCAAAATGCAGCAAACAACAAAAATCTTATAATATTACACAGATATCACAAGATTTTGCAAATCAAATCTGAATAGTTAATGTTTGTCGGTGCCCTTAGTTTTGCAAGCCGGTGCCATTGGTAAACAGCACCGGAAGAACCGGCCTACAGTAAAATATTTGGCTATAAATACCAAGCCATTTCTCATGTTTTTACACACCTTTCTCATCTAATCTTCTCTCTAATCAACTGATCTCTCTCTCTTTCTAGCATCTCTTTCTTAAATCATGTAATAGGAAATTTCACTTCCAAGATAAGAATTTTCCAAATACTCTAAAGTTCAAGCACACCATAAAAGAGTCTTGATCTTGAATTTGTCTATTGCATTCAAGAGTCCACTTGATTGTATTTATTGTATTATTGTTAGTTGTACATCAATTTTAGTTGTGTAAATTATCGATTCTCATGTGTGAGAAAATTCGATGATCAATCTTTGTAAACAAGAAGTGTACAATTGTTGTGAAGGCATCTTCGCCAAGTGAAATGAGCGTCGATGACAGTGTTTAACAAACTCTCGACTAGTAACTCATGGGGGGAGGGAGTGAGTAGCAAGGACGGTTTCCCCTTTGTAGCCGAACCACTATAAATACTTGTGTCCCGATGAAATCTTTCTACACTCTATTTTCTTTTTACTTTTACATCTCTTACTTCTTAATTAGTAACCATCAATATCTAGATCACTTCACTAAAAAGTTTCAAACAAAGTGTTTTACAAGTTTTTTAAAAGGCCAAAATATTAGAAAAACTATTCAACCCCCTTCTAGTTTTCCACAATTGGTATCAGAGCTAAGTTATCAAAGTTTTAAAATAAATTGTATTTTAATCTTTAAACGATTATGGATTCGGAAAACTACAAAGAAGGTCAATCTATGCAACGACCACCTCTCTTCGAGGCAAATTGTTTTATTTATTAGAAAAACCATTTTGAAACTTACGTGAAGTCTAAGGATATTGATCTTTGGTATATCATAGCTCATGGTAACTACAAACCTACCATCAAAGACAAGGATGGCAAGGATGTTGTTACACCATATGAAAAGCTTGATGAAAATCAAAAGAAAATGCTTTCCAAAAATGATGAAGCTAAAATGGTTTTATACAATGCTTTACCTAAAAAGGAATATGAAAGAATTTTCATGTGTGACACGGCTCAAAATATTTGGGATTCTTTAATAACTACATCATCAAGGGTTTTAAACAAAAAAAAAATAACAAACAAGTTAAAGATAATAAAATAGATCTTTTTGTTCAAAAATATGAGGAGTTTTCAATTACCGACGATGAAACCATTGATTGTGCCTTTTCTAGATTTAATACCATTATTACTTCTCTTAAAGCACTTGATGAATCTTTTTCAAGTCGTAACCATGTTAGGAAATTCTTGAGGGCTCTTCCATCGAAATGGCGACCAAAGGTAATGGCGATAGAAGAATCCAAAGACTTGTCAAAGCTATCTCTAGACGACTTGTTGGCAACCTCAAAGTCTATAAGGTAGTTCTTGAGAAGGACTTGGAGATTGCAAAGAACAAGAAAGAAAAGTACAAGTTGTTGGGATTCTTGATTTGATGAGACAAAATGAATAAAAAAATAAAACAAAAGGACTAGAATTGTAATTAAAGAATTCTTCAAGCTGGTGGATAAAGATGATGATTTTAGAAGATATCAGAAGATCTCCTTATAATGATAAAGATACAGAAGATATTCTTAAATGTTTAAAAGATATTATTTGTTCTTATCTTCTCTTGGTAAAGCCTCGATAACACAGTATATAAAGAGATATCAGGCATATGGTTTTAGATATCCCATCCATGGATACATAGAACTCTCCCAATAAGAGTCTAGATAGTTACATAGCATAGTCGACTGATGAGAGTCAAATAGTACACCATAGTTAGTTGGTGTAGCCCCAAGTTATAGTTGGGGTAATAGGGAAAACGTTTGAATAGAAAACCTTGTTCATAACTTTGTGATGGGTTCCTTTATTATTTTGCTGTTTGTTTATCAAATCATTGTTATTATAACCAATGAGCAAAATGGTTCAACATGTGGTATCAGACCTCGTGGCTCTTGATTTATTATCTACAAGGTTTGTTGATGTCAAGCATGAAGAAACAGAAGTAATGTTATGTTTTCTATTTTGGAAGTTTAGGCAATTTTTAAAGTCGTGTTGGTGAAAAGTAGGGTTTTTCATTAAACCCTAATATGGTCAAAAAGTTCAGGATCTGATGGTACAGCAGCAACAAAGTCATATGATAGCAGGCTTAAAGAAACAAAATAGCAGCATGTTGTTGTTGGATCTGATGACAAACAACTTAGGTTTGTTTAAAACCTTAACTCGATGCCTAGGTTGCTGCTTGTTACTGGTTATGGGATGCTGATTTTGTGGAAGTGATGGTTTTATGATGGACGTGGACTATGGAAGAAAGTTTGGTTATGATTCGCAAATAATGGGATAAGATCTGCTTTAAATAAGAATTCCATGATTTTTAGGGATTGTGTTTGATCCTAGTATAACTTCCATATATACTGGTTCATGGTTAATAAAAGTGAAGTTAATACACTAATCAATTTTGAGTTAGTACTGTCCCTGTAAAACTTATTACTGCATACAGTTATTAGTATTCTCGCCCAAAGTTTGTACTGGACACCATGTATGAAGGTATATACTGCCCACATAAAATACTGCTGGTTGTATATTTTAAGTACTGCAGGTTGATATTGTTGGTTCAGTATATGTTTTTGGTGATGGCAGTGTTAATGTTTCTGCTCATAGGCGAGTTGTAAGCCATTGAGTGTTTCTCACGAATGTTTTCTGCTGCTGGATTGTATGACCAGAAAAAATTGCTACTAATAATTTAGAAGGAAGGAGACCTGCAGATAGTGACAGTTTTTTGTGGCAGTTTGGTTAATACTGTTGCTTCTCAGTTTGTACTGTTAGTGCTATCTGATATAGCTAGTTAGTACTTCTAGCTTTGTACGATATCGGATAGTATACGTCGTTTGGTTTTCTAGAAGATTTATATCTCAATAGAACTAATTTTCAATAGTAATTACTATTGATTTATATGGCTCGTATTTGGAGAATTATTGAAGAGGTGATAGGAAGTCAAGGATTATTGCTTATTTGATGTTGTAGTTGAGTTTCACAGGTGCGTGTCTTATCATATCTTAAAGTATAGTTTTGCAGGCTATGATTTTAAAGATAACTTGTTCGTGCTTCAATGGTGTGACGAAGACTTGTCAAAATCTAGCAAAGGTGTGAGATTTTTCTTATGGTGCTCAATGCTCATATTTGCTATCACTTAGTATGTGTCTCATAGAAGATAAGGCAATTTTTGTCAAGAGGTGCGGTCTACTTTATATTAAACCAGATTTTATTTATAAGTTCGACGTCACGTGGATAGTGCAAGACATAAGACACAAGTTTAGGAGATTCAACTTCTTCATCAAATTCCTACTCAGTTCTTCGATCAGTGATCACTATAAAAGGCCTACAGAGTTCGAGATTCAAGAGAGGTAAAACCATATTGGTTTTTCAGGGGAAGCTTATTGATTAAATGTTTAAGCATCAACAAGCACACTTGAGGGAAGTGTTTTCATTACCTACTGGCTAGTTTATATTCTATTGCTCAACGTCATTTTATAGGTATTAAGCATAAAGGTGGTAATTTGAGTATTAGAAGTGGATTAGTATGTGTATATGATTTTTGAGCTGTTAATGATCCAAGTTGCATATCTACAGAAGACCCCTATTGGATGAAGAAAAAGGGGAAGAAGATTACAGGTTTATTGATTTGCAGCTTATTTATGTGTGGGATATGTTCAAGAGACATGTTCAATGAGATCTTGATTTAGTTCATTCAGGAAGATATTACATCTCAAACTTCAGGAGAAGCTTTGGCTTAATGATGAAGTTCGTACCCGACTTTGTTTGTTTTTGTCATCATCAATAGGGAAGATTGTTGGATTTCTTGATTTTATGAAGACAAAATGAATAAAAGAATGAAACAAAAGGATTGGAATTATAATTAAAGAATTCTTCAAGATGGTGGATAAAGATAAATATTTCAGAAGATATCAGAAGATCTCCTTATAATGATAAAGATACAGAAGATACATAAGATATTCTTAAATGTTTAAAAGATATTATTTGTTCTTATCTTCTGTTGTAAGCCTTGATATATCTAGTATATAAAGAGATATCTGGCATATGGTTTTAGATATCCCATCCATGGATACATAAAACTCTCCCAATGAGAGTCTAGATAGTTACATAGCATCGTCGACTGATGAGAGTCGAATAGTACACCATAGTTAGTTGGTGTAGCCCCAAGATATAGTTGGGGTAATAGGGAAAACGTATGAATAGAAAACCTTGTTCATAACTTTGATTGCATTCTTTATTATTCCGCTGTGTGTTATCAATCATTGTTATTATTATCCTAGATGAGCAAAACGATTCAACATAAGTCTCTCGCACTTAAAGCAAAACAAGTCTTTAGTGATGATGATACATCTTCCTCGAATAGCAATGATGAGGAATATGCAATGGCCGTAAGGTATTTCAAGAAATTCTTTAGAAGAAGAGGCAAGTTTTTCCGACAACCCTATGACGATAAAAAGAACTTCTAAAAAATCAAGGAGGGAAAAGGAAGATCAAATAGATGCTTCAAGTGTGGTATCACATCATTAGTGATTTGCCCTAAAAACTCTTTCCGTTGATCAAAAAGGCATTCGTTGTTGGATAGTTGAGCGATAGTTGGAGATACTCAAAGAAAAAGAGATTTGTCTCATGTCTCCACTCAAACGAGGTAACAAACCGTAATATTTACTACAGTAGTTCACTTAATAACGAATCAAGGCAAAATAAGTATACAAAACTGGTCAAATTAGTCTTAGAATTATTAACAAAAACAAACATTTAAAGGCTAAAAATGAATCACTCAATAAGACCATTAACGAACTTAAAACCAAGCTAGACATATTAGAAAAAGGAAAAGAAACTAGTAGAAATTGTGATGCTTGTAATGAACTTAGATTAGAAGTTAACTCTCTAAAACAAAAAACTGGCTAGTTTCAAGAATAGTAGTTCGTCTTTACAAAAAATGGTCGAAATGCAAAACCCGTCAAAAGACAAGTGTGGATTAGGATACACAGAGACTATAGCTTCCCCTAGAAACACTAAAATCAAAAATCTAGGAGATCATCTTAAAAAACTCTTTGTAGAACCGGTTGGCCGGTGCCTTTCATCAACAGCACCTGGCTTGTTCAATCGAACAGCACCGGGCATCTGATGACAGTACAGAAAAAGAAAAAGTTTTGGAAACCAACGTAGTTAAACAAAATGACTCCGTACTAATTACCAAAAGGTCTATTTTAGGTGCACCAAAAGGCAACAAACAACCACCAATTCTAAAACTCGATCAAGGACATGGAAAAAGTAAAATCCAAACGCCTCCTAAAACGACCCATAGGAAACCTAGTAGCCTATACCCCAAGAGAGATTATTGCCAAGTAGTTTGGAACTATGGAACACAACATGAACAACAATTTCAACCTCCTATGTATAATCAATGGAGTCCTTTTCCACTGTTTCCATACATGGGACAACCAAACGGTATACATAACACTAACAGACCCATGAGATACTGGGGACCAAATGCTTGAGTTGTTTTATGTATCTAGGTACGACAAAAGGTGAAATTTGACCCGGATGAATGGATCCAAGATAGCGGTTATACTAGACATATGACGGGAAACAAAGATCTCTTCTCATCTTATAAAACCTTTGATGGAGGTAACGTGTTGTTTGGTAGTAACACTAAAAGCAAGATCATCGGCAAAGGTACAATTTTTCATAACTCTCTCACCATCAATGATGTTAGTCACGTAGAAAATCTCAGTTTTAATCTTTTTAGCATAGGTCAAATTTGCGATAAAAAGTGCAAGGTCCTATTTAGTGAAACTGGTAGCGAAATAATTAAAAGCGGCATAACCATAGGAAAAATGGCCTTTACATTATGAAAATGGGGAACTCTCCAAAAGACGCCCTTTTTCTAACCTCTATAGATGATACTTTGAACCCCCCCCTTTTTTTTTAAAAAAAAAAAAATAAATGGCATCGAAGATATGGGTTACGCCAAAATGCGACTTAATACAATCGCTAGCATCTAAAATACTTGTTAGAAACTTACCAAAACTAAAGTTATTTGAAAAACTCTTTAGCGACTTCTTGAACGTTGGAAAAACAAGTACATGAAAGCCATAAGATCTAAAAACATGGTTCTACTATCTAAATTTCTAGAACTTTTGCATATGGACTTGTTTGGTCCGTCGGCCGTTCAAAGTTACGGAGGCAACTTCTACACTTTGGTCATTGTTGACGACTATTCAAGATACACTTGGACAAGATTTTTAAAATAAAAAAATGAAGCTTTTAATCATTTTGAAAATAATAAATAACACCTATCCAACGACACATCAATTAGATGTATAGAAAATGAGTGATACCGTAATAAATAACTTAATTGAGTAAAGTTTTTATTAAAATTTATGATACAAATATGTATGCACGTTTCTTCGTACATATTGGCCACGTCAAATATTATACTCTTTTTAAATAAGTTGTTGTCATCCAATTTGTAAGAACACTTGCAGTTGCCTTTTACTATGCATGAGACGTATGTAGATTACAATCCCAAGGTGATTATACACTTTTTCGTGAGACGTTAATGTTACATAATCACAGTTCTTGATTGGATGACTTAATCGGTTTAGTGGTGAGACCTTAAACTCGAGGCATAGATGGGATGAAACATGCTTACTAGTATATTATTGTAATAAAGTAAGTCCCATAAGGTTCTAGGAATTGCACAAGTGGCAATTATTGATCGTCAATTACCTATTGAATACACCATCACTAGCAGATCAACTAATGTGATGGTGGTATGTCAAGTAGGGTCCTAGCCTTTAGAAAATTTATTGTTTATATGATTAAACATGGGTAGTTAATTTTCTTCAAGGAGTATTATCGAAAATACTAAATACTTGAACTTTTATGTTTTGTAGATGGAACTACATGTTCAAAACATAAACCATTCGACTTTCAAGTCGATGTTTGAAAGAGAAAAACTTTCTAAAAATAAATTCAATGATTGGTTTCGTCAACTTAAGTTGGTCTCGAGAGTTGAAAAAAATGTATGTCATTGAACAGCCTATTCCCCCTGCTCCTGCATCTGATTCTGCAGCAAATGTGCTGGTAGAATGGAATGCAGTATATGATGCTTATAATGAGGTGGCTTGTCTTATGCTCAAGAGTATGACTCCTGAAATTCATAGACAATATAAAAATTATTCACCTTATGGGATGCTTCAGGAGCTTAAATCTATGTTTGAGAACCAAGCTCGAGTAGAGAGGTTTGACCTAATCTAAACTTTCCATGCTTGCAAAGAAGAGGAGGGTAAACCAGTTGCTGCATATGTTCTTAAGATGAAAGGATATGTAGAACAACTGGAATGTCTTGGTTATGTGCTACCACAAGATCTTAGTGTTGGTTTAATCTTGAATGGCCTCACTAGTGATTTTGTTGGATTTGTGAGAAATTACAATATACATAACATGAGGAAGACAATTGGTGAACTACATGCTATGCTCATTGAGTATGAAAAATGTTTACCTAAAAAGGTTGAAACACCACAAATAATGGCGATTAGAGGTGGTAAAATCTAAAACTCCTATAAGAAATCGCTTAAAGCTAAAGGTAAGAGTAAAGCTAATGGCAAGGGAAAGGATAAACAAGTTTATATCCCTAAGCCTAAAAACCCTAAACCTTATGCTAAAGTGCACCCTGCTAAGGATAACACCTGCCACCACTGCAAGGAGGTGGGTCATTGGAAAAGGAATTGTCTTATCTACCTTGCTGAGTTATTAAAGAAAAAGAAGCAAGTTGGCACTACCAGTTCTTCAGGTATCTTCACACTAAAATTATTTTCTTTCCCTAATAAGTCCTGGGTATATGATAGGTTATGGTACTCACATTTGTATCATAAAACAAGGTCTTAGAGGAGCAAGAAAGCTAAAACAAGGAGCTCTCTATTTGTACGTGGGCAATGGTGTTCGTGCACAAGTAGAAGCTATTGGAAGTTTTGACTTAATTTTACCTAATGGCCTAGTGATTTGTTTAGACAATTGTCATTATGCAACTACTATAACTAGAGGTGTTGTTTCAGTTCATCGTTTGGTGGAAATGGATTTGTCTAGTATTTTATGGATTATGAAATTTCAGTTTCTAAGAATGTTCTTTTTTTTAATGTTATTCCACATGATGGTATTTATGAAATTGATATGCATAATCTTGTACCAAATGTTAATTCTATTTATAATGTTAGCAATAAAATAGCCAAGCATAACTTGGACTCTACTTATCTATGGCGCTGTCGTCTTGCTTATATAAGTAAGAAACATATTGAAAAGTTGCAACAAGAAGGGCTTTTAAAATTAACAAATGATGAGTCATTTGATCAATGTGTGTCTTGTTTATCAGGCAAGATGACAAGAAAACCCTTTCCGCATCGTACCAAAAGGGCAACTGATCTTCTTGGAATAATACGTACTGACGTATGTGGTCCACTTAGACATGTGTCAAGACAAGGTGCTAGATACTGCATTACATTCACGGATGATTATAGTCGTTATGGTTATGTTTACTTACTTAAACATAAACATAAAGTCTTTGAAACATTCAAGGTGTTTAAGAATGAAGTGGAAAGACAATCAAGGCTCTTCGATCAAATCGAGGTGGCGAATACATAAGCCAAGAGTTTAAAGATTATCTTAAAGCTTATGGAATTGTCCAACAGCTTACTCCTCCATACATACCACAATACAATGGAAACCTTAAATAAATAAACATCTGCCAGGAACCAAATTGGGTCAATATACAAATATGTTACTAAAATTTTCAAAAAATGCGCATAAGATACCAAACATTCATTATGTTCACTTGGTTTACTGAACTTAAGAAACATGACATTTTGAGGTCACCAAACTTATAATACGTAAACATCACTCAACTTGTTAAACCACGACATTTATGTTACTTAGCTTATTCAAATATATATATGTTCAGGTCACTCTGATTAACAATGAAATTGTGGAACATCATGCTGTCTATAAGGTTCAATAACCCAAATGAATAAAATAAAAATTCAGTACTTTAGGCGTACTTTTTTAGACGGTCTAGTGACATTTTTGCCTATAAACACAAACTAAATTTATCTGACCACAACCTTACTATTTTGTGGATACGAGGCGTTCATACCCGTGCGTTGCACCGAACTTATTTTTTAGGAAAAATTAAATTTTACTTATGTGAAGCATCGTATAAAAAAATAAGAATTCTAAAATGTAGCATGTCATTTTTAACATTGTAATAATAATCAAAACATTAAAAAGTTTCACCCTTCAAAACAATTATGTTAATACAAATAAACTGGTTTTTAAGAAAACGCTTCTACAATCAACTTAGGCTAAGGTTTTATTAATGACAAAACATAACCAACAATTTTTCTCAAACCTCTTATTATCTCGAAACATGATTTCTTTACTATCTCCTAACTTTGTACAAAAGCACATGCAACTTGAAAAAGTACACAAATCTTTTTAAACCCTAACTTTACATAAAATCATCTTACACTTATTTACTTAATTATTTCATTTAGTATATAATCAAATGCAGCAAATCCAAGAAAAATCTTATAAGATTACACAAGATATCTCAAGATTTTGCAAATCAAAATCTGGATTTAGTTAATGTTTGTCGGTGCCCTTAGTTTTGCAAGCCGGTGCCACTGGTAAACAGCACCGGAAGAACCGGCCTACAGTAAAATATTTGGCTATAAATACCAAGCCATTTCTCATGTTTTTACACACCTTTCTCATCTAATCTTCTCTCTAATCAACTGATCTCTATCTCTTTCTAGCATCTCTTTCTTAATCTTGTATAGGTAATTCACTTCAAGATAAGAATTTCCAAATACTCTAAAGTTTCAAGCACACCTTAAAAGTGTCTTGATCTTGATTCTTCTTATTGCATTCAAGAGATCATCTTGTTGTGATTTATTGTTGTATTGTTAGTTGTACATCAAGTGTAGTTGTGTTATTATCGATTCTCATGTGTGAGAAATTCGATGATCATCTTTGTAAACTATAGAAGTGTACAATTGTTGTGAAGGCTTCTTCGCCAAGTGAAAGGAGCTCGATGACTAGTGTTTAACAAACTCTCGACTAGGTAACTCAGGGAGTGGAGTAGGGCAAGGAAGGTGTCTTTGTAGCCGAACCACTATAAATACTTGTGTCCCGATGAAATCTTTCTACACTCTATTTTCTTTTTACTTTTACATCTCTTACTTCTTAATTAGTAACCATCAATATCTAGATCACTTCACTAAAAAGTTTCAAACAAAGTGTTTTACAAGTTTTTTAAAAGGCCAAAATTTTAGAAAACTATTCAACCCCCCTTCTAGTTTTCCACAATTGGTATTAGAGCTAGGTTATCAAAGTTTTAAAATAAATTGTATTTTAATCTTTAAACGATTATGGATTCGGAAAACTACAAAGAGGGTCAATCTATGCAATGACCATCTCTCTTCGAGGCAGATTGTTTCATTTATTAGAAAAACCATTTTGAAACTTACTTCAAGTCTAAGGATATTGATCTTTGGTATATCATAGCTCATGGTAACTACAAACCTACCATCAAAGACAAGGATGGCAAGGATGTTGTTACACCATATGAAAAGCTTGATGAAAATCAAAAGAAAATGCTTTCCAAAAATGATGAAGCTAAAATGGTTTTATACAATGCTTTACCTAAAAAGGAATATGAAAGAATTTTCATGTGTGACACGGCTCAAAATATTTGGGATTCTTTAATAACTACTCATCAAGGTAACAAACAAGTTAAAGATAATAAAATAGATCTTTTTGTTCAAAAATATGAGGAGTTTTCAATTACCGACGATGAAACCATTGATTGTGCCTTTTCTAGATTTAATACCATTATTACTTCTCTTAAAGCACTTGATGAATCTTTTTCAAGTCGTAACCATGTTAGGAAATTCTTGAGGGCTCTCCCATCAAAATGGCGACCAAAGGTAACGACGATAGAGGAATCCAAAGACTTGTCAAAGGTATCTCTAGACGAACTTGTTGGCAACCTCAAAGTCTATAAGGTAGTTCTTGAGAAGGACTTGGAGATTGCAAAGAACAAGAAAGAAAAGTACAAGTTGTTGGGATTCTTGATTTGATGAGACAAAATGAATAAAAAAATGAAACAAAAGGACTAGAATTGTAATTAAAGAATTCTTCAAGCTGGTGGATAAAGATGATGATTTTAGAAGATATCAGAAGATCTCCTTATAATGATAAAGATACAGAAGATATTCTTAAATGTTTAAAATATATTATTTGTTCTTATCTTCTCTTGTAAGCCTCGATATCTCTAGTATATAAAGAGATATCAGGCATATGGTTTTAGATATCCCATCCATGGATACATAGAACTCTCCCAATAAGAGTCTAGATAGTTACATAGCATAGTCGACTGATGAGAGTCAAATAGTACACCATAGTTAGTTGGTGTAGCCCCAAGTTATAGTTGGGGTAATATGGAAAACGTATGAATAGAAAACCTTGTTCATAACTTTGATTGTGTTCTTTATTATTTTGCTGTTTGTTATCAATCATTGTTATTATTATCCTAGATGAGCAAAATGGTTCAACATGTGGTATCAGACCCTCGTGGCTCTTGATTTAGGATCTACAAGGTTTGTTGATGTCATGCTATGAAGAAAACAGAAGGTATGTTTTTCTATTTTGGAAGTTATAGGCATTTTTAAAGTCGTGTTGGTGAAAAGTAGGGTTTTTCATTAAACCCTAATATGGTCAAAAAGTTCAGGATCTGATGGTACAGCAGCAACAAAGTCATATGATAGCAGGCTTAAAGAAACAAAATAGCAGCATGTTGTTGTTGGATCTGATGACAAACAACTTAGGTTTGTTTAAAACCTTAACTCGATGCCTAGGTTGCTGCTTGTTACTGGTTATGGGATGCTGATTTTGTGGAAGTGATGGTTTTATGATGGACGTGGACTATGGAAGAAAGTTTGGTTATGATTTCCAAATAATGGGATAAGATCTGCTTTAAATAAGAATTCCATGATTTTTAGGGATTGTGTTTGATCCTAGTATAACTTCCATATATACTGGTTCATGGTTAATAAATGTGAAGTTAATACTACTATCAATTTTGAGTTAGTACTGTCCATGTAAAACTTAGTACTGCTCACAGGTTATTAGTATTGCTCGCCCAAAGTTTGTACTGCCATGTATGGAAGGTTAATACTGCCCACATATAATACTGCTGGTTGTATTTTTAGTACTGCTGGTGGTTATTTTGGTTCAGTATATGTTTGGTGATGGCGAGTGTTAATGTTGCTGCTCATAGGGCGTGTTGGAAGCCCATTGGAGTGTTGCTCACTGAATGTTTCTGCTGCTGGAGTTTAGTGACAGAAAAAGTGCTACTAATAGATTTAGAAGGAAGGAGACATGCAGATAGTGACAGTTTTTTGTGGCAGTTTGGTTAATACTGTTGCTTCTCAGTTTGTACTGTTAGTGCTATCTGATATAGCTAGTTAGTACTTCTAGCTTTGTACGATATCGGATAGTATACGTCGTTTGGTTTCTAGATGGATTTAGATCTCAGATAGAACTATTTTTCAAATAGTTTATTACTATTGATTTTATGGCTCGTTTTGGAGATTTATTGAAGAGGTGATTAGGAAGACAATTGAATATTGCTTATTTGATGTTGTAGTTGAGTTTCACAGGTGCGTGTCTTATCATATCTAAAAGTATAGTTTTGCAGGCTATGATTTTAAAGATAACTTGTTCGTGCTTCAATGGTGTGACGAAGACTTGTCAAAATCTAGCAAAGGTGTGAGATTTTTCTTATGGTGCTCAATGCTCATATTTGCTATCACTTAGTATGTGTCTCATAGAAGATAAGGATTTTTGTCAAGAGGTTGCGGTCTACTTATATTTAACAGATTTATTTATAAGTTCGACGTCACGTGGATAGTGCAAGACATAAGACATAAGTTTGGGAGATTCAACTTCTTCATCAAATTCTACTCAGTTTTCTTCATCAGTGATCATTATATAGAGCCTACAGAGTTCGAGATTCAAGAGATGGTAAACATATTGGTTTCAGGGGAAGCTTATTGATTAAATGTTTAAGCATCTACATGCACCACTTGAGGGGAAGTGTTTCATTACTACTGCTAGTTTATATTTCTATTGCTCAAAGTCATTTTTAGTATTATGCTTTATGGTGGGTATTTTGAGTATTAGAAGGCTGGATTAGTAGTGTGGTATATGATTTGTAGCTGTTATGATCCAAGTTGCATATCTACAGAAGACCCCTATTGGATGAAGACAAATAGGGGAAGAAGATTACAGGTTTATTAAATTGCAGCTTATTTATGTGTGGTGATATGTTCAAGGACATGTTCAAAGAGATCTTGATTTTGTTTCATTCAGGAAGATGATTACATCTCAACTTCAGGAGAAGCTTTGGCTTTATGATGAAGTTCGTACGCGACTTTGTTTGTTTTGTCATCATCAAATAGGGGAAGATTGTTGGGATTCTTGATTTGATGAGACAAAATGAATAAAAGAATGAAACAAAAGGATTGGAATTATAATTAAAGAATTCTTCAAGATGGTGGATAAAGATAAATATTTCAGAAGATATCAGAAGATCTCCTTATAATGATAAAGATACAGAAGATACATAAGATATTCTTAAATGTTTAAAAGATATTATTTGTTCTTATCTTCTGTTGTAAGCCTTGATATATCTAGTATATAAAGAGATATCTGGCATATGGTTTTAGATATCCCATCCATGGATACATAAAACTCTCCCAATGAGAGTCTAGATAGTTACATAGCATCGTCGACTGATGAGAGTCGAATAGTACACCATAGTTAGTTGGTGTAGCCCCAAGATATAGTTGGGGTAATAGGGAAAACGTATGAATAGAAAACCTTGTTCATAACTTTGATTGCATTCTTTATTATTCCGCTGTGTGTTATCAATCATTGTTATTATTATCCTAGATGAGCAAAACGATTCAACATAAGTCTCTCGCACTTAAAGCAAAACAAGTCTTTAGTGATGATGATACATCTTCCTCGAATAGCAATGATGAGGAATATGCAATGGCCGTAAGGTATTTCAAGAAATTCTTTAGAAGAAGAGGCAAGTTTTTCCGACAACCCTATGACGATAAAAAGAACTTCTAAAAAATCAAGGAAGGGAAAAGGGAAGATCAAAGATGCTTCAAGTGTGGTATCACTTCATTAGTGATTGCCCTAAAAACTCTTCCGGTGATCAAAAGGCATTCGTTGTTGGAAGTTGGAGCGATAGTGGAGATGACTCAAAGAAAGAAGAGATTTGTCTCATGGCTCACTCAAACGAGGTACTATCCGTTAATCTTTACTACAGTAGTTCATCTTTAGATAACGAATCTAGGCAAAATAAGTATGACAAACTTGGTCAAATTAGTCTTAGAATTATTAACAAAAACAAACATTTAAAGGCTAAAAATGAATCACTCAATAAGACCATTAACGAACTTAAAACCAAGCTAGACATATTAGAAAAAGGAAAAGAAACTAGTAGAAATTGTGATGCTTGTAATGAACTTAGATTAGAAGTTAACTCTCTAAAACTAAAACTGGCTAGTTTCAAGAATAGTAGTTCGTCTTTACAAAAAATGGTCGAAATGCAAAACCCGTCAAAAGACAAGTGTGGATTAGGATACACAGAGACTATAGCTTCCCCTAGAAACACTAAAATCAAAAATCTAGGAGATCATCTTAAAAAACTCTTTGTAGAACCGGTTGGCCGGTGCCTTTCATCAACAGCACCGGCTTGTTCAATCGAACAGCACCGGGCATCTGATGACAGTACAGAAAAAGAAAAAGTTTTGGAAACCAACGTAGTTAAACAAAATGACTCCGTACTAATTACCAAAAGGTCTATTTTAGGTGCACCAAAAGGCAACAAACAACCACCAATTCTAAAACTCGATCAAGGACATGGAAAAAGTAAAATCCAAACGCCTCCTAAAACGACCCATAGGAAACCTAGTAGCCTATACCCCAAGAGAGATTATTGCCAAGTAGTTTGGAACTATGGAACACAACATGAACAACAATTTCAACCTCCTATGTATAATCAATGGAGTCCTTTTCCTCCGTTTCCATACATGGGACAACCAAACGGTATGCATAACACTAACGGACCCATGAGATATTAGGGACCAAATGCTTGAGTTGTTTTATGTATCTAGGTACGTTAAAAGGTGAAACTTGACCCGGATGAATGGATCCAAGATAGCGGTTATACTAGACATATGACGGGAAACAAAGATCTCTTCTCATCTTATAAAACCTTTGATGGAGGTAACGTGTTGTTTGGTAGTAACACTAAAAGCAAGATCATCGGCAAAGGTACAATTTCTCATAACTCTCTCACCATCAATGATGTTAGTCACGTAGAAAATCTCAGTTTTAATCTTTTTAGCATAGGTCAAATTTGCGATAAAAAGTGCAAGGTACTATTTAGTGAAACTGGTAGCGAAATAATTAAAAGCGGCATAACCATAGGAAAAGGAATTAGGAAAAATGGCCTTTACATTATGAAAATGGGGAACTCACCAAAAGACGCCCTTTGTCTAACCTCTATAGATGATACTTCGACCTTATGGCATCGAAGATTGGGTCACGCCAATATGCGACTTATACAATCGCTATCATCTAAAGAGCTTGTTAGAAACTTACCAAAACTAAATTTTGAAAAACACTTTTGCGACGCTTGCAACGTTGGAAAACAAGTACATGAAAGCCATAAGGCTAAAAACATGGTTTCTACTTCTAAATTTCTAGAACTTTTGCATATGGACTTGTTTGGTCCGTCGGCCGTTCAAAGTTACGGAGGCAACTTCTACACTTTGGTCATTGTTGACGACTATTCAAGATACACTTGGACAAGATTTTTAAAATAAAAAAATGAAGCTTTTAATCATTTTGAAATTCTAAGTAAAAAGATTCAAATCCAAAAGGGTTGCCCCATTATTTCAATCCGTACGGATCATGGTCGGGAATTTGATAATGAAGTACAATTCAGATCTTTTTGTGATGCTAATGGCATTACCCATAATTTTTTGGCTCCACGTACTCCACAATCAAATGGGGTAGTAGAACGTAAGAATAAAACCTTACAAGAAATGAGTAGAATATTGCTAAATGAACAATCAATCCTTCAAAAGTTTTGGTGCAATGCCGTTGACACCTCCACCTACATTCTAAATAGGATTCTTATTAGACCTTTCCTCGGAAAAACTCCTTATGAGCTTTTCAAAGGTAGAAAGCCCAACTTAGAATACTTCAAAGTTTTCAGTAGTAAATGTTTCATTTTAAATACCAAAGATTGCCTTACCAAATTCGACCTTAAATTAACCGAAGGTATTTTCTTAGGATATTCTCCTAATAGTAAAGCTTATGTAGTTCTAAATAAAGAAACCATGAAAGTCAAAGAATCTCTCAATGTCAAGTTTGATGAAACTCCTCCTCCTAGTTCACCTCCTTTAGTAGATGATGACTTACTAGAAGTCGACATCATAGAAAACCAAAGTAAAGACTTAGAAGTCAAGGAAAATGAACCATTAAATAAACAAATCTCAAACATCAAAGAATCTAAAGATCATCCCTTAGAAACCGTCATAGGAAACCTTAATTAAAGAACTCTAAGATCTCAAGTTCAAAAATAACCATCAATACTAGAAAGAAAATGATTTCCATGACTCCTTTCGCCTCATGAGCAAGAATAGAAATCATGAATCCTTTTCAGTACTTCCTTTAGTCTTTCTTGGAATATGGTTCATAAATCTTTGATTTGCTTTCTTTAAAATGCGTGTGTGAGGAGCTTAGATGATTCTTGAGTAGTAATTCATTTTATTATTCAAATTATGACTTGGATCACAAATTCGATCATCTTGACAGTTTTGAGTTTGAGTAAGAAATCGGTTGTACTATTTGCTTGGAGCCCGAAAAATATCAAGTTGCCTCTCAAGATATTTCTTCTACTCCACATGTTTTACCAAAATAAAACATGAAAATATCTATATCCTTTTCCAAGATGAAAAGAATATGACCTTGACATCCATCTCACACATGCAATGTTAAGGTCATGTTGAATCTACTTGCTCAAATGAACCTATTCCAACTTACGCAACTTTAGAAATCTAAGATCCCTAAATACTTCCTCATTTGTACCAAATCATTTTTTTACTACATTGTTTAATACAAATAAAAATGCTTTTGTAAAACTTGTCTCATGAACGTATTCATAGAAACACATGGTCAATATGTCGTTTCAAACACGTTCACTGTAGCTACATTAAAAGAAGGCTTAGGGTTTTTCTCTCAAAATAAAACTTTTTTTTTAGTCAAGAAAAACTGCACTTCCAACATATCAAAACTTTACTCAAAAAATACTACAAAAAACATGTCTGCCCGTCAGCCGGTGCCATTCAAAATTCAAGCCGGTGCGCTCTTTAGAATAGCACCGGCAGACCTATTCTCAGCTATTATTATACGAAATTTTCAAATTTAAATCAAAGTTTTCCCTCCTTGTCACATCACTTAGGTTCTAAGAATAGAAGTTGACCATTGCCATAATCTAATCATTAGATTTTATCTAAAGTAACAAGTAAACCATTTAAGACTACCTCAAATCTTCTTCTATAAATAGTACACCATTTTTTCTCTTCTCCTTCACTCCTACCTCTCTTGTCTTACCTTTCTTCACAATGCCTAAGGAGAACAAAACTAATCTAAAACGAACAGCAAGAATTAGTGTTAGGCCTTGTTGCTTTGTCAATCCAAGAACCTCTTCTCCTCCCTATCAACCATTCTCTCCACCATTGGACTACACATCGGGAGCACCACCGACTTCCCCAAAAACCACTCCACCACTATCTCTAAATAATACAATAACCTCCAATGAGAAATGCTTGCTTACTCCTAAGACAACTCCTCCTCCATTGACTTCGCCACCACCCGCTCCTACTCAACCATCTAAGCTCACCTCACCGGTAACTATTAATCTTGATCCCATTGTACTCTTGTTCGCTACTCCACCATCTTCTCCATCTTTACTTGATGTGCTAGGTGATCTTCCACCATCAACAACGAATCCATCACCTCATAGACCATCCTTTGCAACCATTGAATGTTTGGCAAATGAGCCACCTCCTATTCCTCCCATAAACTCTTCTTTTCCTTTGCCAACTCCGGAGTTAGAACCAACACCTCCTCCTCTCCCTCTTCAATGCTTGCCTCCTCCGCCACCTTAATTCCCACCTCTTCCACCATTGGGACCTAACAACCCTTTTTCTTTGCTCACCCATGAGATGTATTATGAACATTGCCAAAGAACTCAAGTCTTGGTCGACAACCACCAAGGAGAAATGAGATTCATTTTCAACCACATTCTTGACCGCCTAAATGTCATAACTCACAACATCTAATAAAAGAGACTTAACTAGTAGAATAAAATGAAGTAAAAATCCTCATTAAGAATCTCTTGCTCATCTTATGTTGTTGTATCCTTTATGTTATTGTACCGGAATAAAAAGCCTTTTGTGATTGGACATTTGTTATCATCTTCAAAAATTATGTGTAAAATTCGTGGACTTTGACTTTTTAAGTCAGTCGGTTCTGTTCGACATTAAGCCGGTTCCATTGACAGAACAGCAACGGCTGACCGGCTCTACAGTGGGCTTTTCTATTTTTTGGACCTCTAACTTTTCTTTGTAGGTACTCACAAAGCAAGGGGGAGCATATCTCATTATTTCTAACATATTTGTTTTGTAACATTTATCAAGGGGGAGCTTTTCGTCTTGACAAAATCTCTACATTTCTCGTACATTTAACATTCCATTTTTGTTTCGACAAAAAGAGGGAGAAAGAAAGTAACAAAGTCTAGATACAAATCTAATCACCCCTTTGACCGAATATGTTTTGTCATCAACAAAAAAGGGGAGATTATTAATACAAATAAACCGGTTTTTAACAAAACGTTTCTACAATCAACTTAGGCTAAGGTTTTATTAATGACAAAACATAACAGACCATTTTTCTCAAACCTCTTATTATCTCGAAACATGATTTCTTTACTATCTCTCAACTTTGTACAAAAGCACATGCAACTTGAAAAAGTACACAAATCTTTTTAAACCCTAACTTTACACAAAATCATCTTACACTTATTTACTTAATTATTTCATTTAGTATATAATCAAATGCAGCAAATCCAAGGATAATCTTATAAGATTACACAAGATATCTCAAGATTTTGCAAATCAAAATCCGGATTTAGTTACTGTTTGTCGGTGCCCTTAGTTTTGCAAGCCAGTGCCATTGGTAAACGGCACCGGAAGAACCGGCCTACAGTAAAATATTTGGCTATAAATACCAAGTCATTTCTCATGTTTTTACACACCTTTCTCATCTAATCTTCTCTCTAATCAATTGATCTCTATTTCTTTCTAGCATCTCTTTATTAATCTTGTGTAGGTAATTCACTTCAAGAAAGGAATTGCCAAAGTTGCAAGCACGCTTTAAAAGTGTCTTGATCTTGATTCTTCTTACTACATTCAAGAGATCATCTTGTTGTGATTTATTGTTGTATTGTTAGTTATACATCAAGTGTAGTTTTGTTATTATCGATTCTCGTGTGAGAAATTCGGTGATCATCTTTGTAAACTATAGAAGTGTACCATCGTTGTGAAGGCTTGAGCTCGGTGACTAGTGTTTAACAAACTCTCGAGTAGGTGACTCGGAGAGTGGAGTAGAGCAAGAAAGGTGTCTTTGTAGCCGAACCACTATAAATACTTATGTCCCGGTGAAATCTTTCTACACTTTATTTTCTCTTTACTTTTACATCTCTTACTAGTAAACATCAATATCTAGATCACTTCACTAAAAAGTTTCAAACAAAGTGTTTTACAAGTTTTTTAAAAGGCCAAAAATTTAGAAAACTATTCAACCCCCCTTCTAGTTTTCTACAAATTAAACTATTATAACCTATTTATAGATTAAAATCTTTCATATAATAAAAGAATTACATTATTTCAGAGTTTTGTAAAAGATTAAATCTTATGAGGAAAAAATTTGGACCAATCAAAACGCTTGTTTTTTAATGTCAATAATCATGAGTATTATGTTTTTTAATGTCATTAATTGTTTTGAGAAAGATGTATTGCGATTAAAATTTCTATCAAGATCTCATTTATATGTTACACATCTTATATAGCCTGATACATGAGACGAAGATGAGGATGAGATATGGAGACCACCAAAGATACCAAACGTACTTTCCAAAATTTCACGACTTGAACCCTTTACTTGTTTATTAACACCGAAAACCACGTACTTACAAATTTTTAACCGACTTGAACCAAACGTTTGTACCGTTAGTTATTATGTGGCAACGTTAGTCCATTTAGCTAACGATCGCTTTACATCGTTAGTCCTTTAACAATAATTTTCTTTATATGATTTTTTACGTTTTCGCTCGTTTTTTTACGTTTTTGTCCCTTTTTTTTACGATTTCGTCTGGCTTTTTACGTTTTGGTCTGTTTTTTTTGTGTGTTTTCCCTCGTTTTTTTACGCTTTCGCGCGTTTTTTACGTTTTCGTCCGGTTTCTTACGCTTTCGTACGTTTTATTACGTTTTCATCCGATATTTTAGGTTTTCGTCCGTTTTTTTTACGATTTCGTCTAGTTTTACTTTTTCGTTTATTCTTTTACGCTTTCGCACGTTTTTTACGTCTTCGTTCGTTTTTTTCATTTTTTTCTCGTTTTTTAAAATTTCGTCTGTTTTACGTTTTCGTCCGTTTTTTTACGTTTTCTTCCGATCTTTTACGTTTTCGTCTGTTATTTTACGTTTTTTTACGTTTTCGTATGATTTAAAAAACCAAACAAAGATTTTAAAAAAATGCGCCAAAACGTAAAAGAACAAAACGTGCGAAACCTTTTTTTACGTTTGTTCTTTTATGCTTTCGCACGTTTTTTTAAATCTTCGTTCGTTTTTTTAATCGTACGAAAACGTAAAATAACAGAAGAAAACGTAAAAAAACGTAAAATACTGATGAAATCGTACGAACACGGTTGAAATCGTACGAAAACGTAAATAACGGACAGAAACGTAAAAGATCGGAAGAAAACGTAAAAAATGGACGAAAACGTAAAAACAGACGAAATCGTAAAAAAAGGACGAAAACGTAAAACAACGGACAAAAACGTATTAAAACATATGAAAGCGTAAGAAACCGAACGAAAACGTAAAAGACGCGCGAAAACGTAAAAAAAGGGCGAAAACGCAAAAAAAACAGACGAAAACGTAAAAAAACCAGACGAAATCGTAAAAAAAAGGTCAAAAACGTAAAAAAAGAGCAAAAACGTAAAAAATCATCTAAAAAAATTATTGTTAAAGGACTAACGATGCAAAGCGATCGTTAGCTAAATGGACTAACGTTGCCACATAATAACTAACGGTACAAACGTTTGGTTCAAGTCGGTTAAAAATTTGAAAGTACGTGGGTTTCGGTGTAAATAAAAAAATAAATGGTTCAAGTCGGGAAATTTTGAAAAGTATATGGAACCAAGTATTGTTAGTGGACCTCCTTTTACCTGTTTAACGAAGAATTTGGATAAGAATGATTGAATTTGTGTTATTACGTACGTT
>BQNB010054672.1:0-39446 GCA_026074375.1 Tanacetum coccineum | reverse complement strand
AGAGTCTCTCACGTATATACTTGTGATTACATAAGTACTATACAATCTCGAAGGCTAGAAGATCTATCTAGTTTCAGATCCTAACAAATACCTCAATTGAAAGTATTATATGTTGGTGTTCTTTTACCAACTTTGTGTATTTTATTTATTTTTTTAAAAGGACAATTTTTTTTATATTTTTGATTTTTTTTTATGTTTTTATGATAATTATACTAAAAAGAAAAAGAAAATATTTTTTACTTTTTATATCTTTTTTTTTTGATTTTTTTTTGTTTTTGAAATATTTAACAAAAATGAAACTTTCGAGAACGAAAGGATCTTCAAACCAAATCAACAAATGTAAATCAAAGGTATCTTTAACACAAATCCCCGGCAACGGCGCCAAAAACTGATTGAGATAGTTTTATACATACATTAAAATAAAATACTATAATAATATTCCAAAGAGCAATTAAGAAAATTACCAAGTTACCCTTGATAAAATTCACTCTTAAAAATATATATAATATAATATATAATACGTATATTAAACCGGGTAAGAATGATCACCCGGGTCGTTTCCCCAACGACTTGTGCAATTGAAACCACGTTTAAGCTCGGATTATGATTTGAATGAAAGCAAGGATATTTTGATGATCTATAACTACCAAATAAAAGCAACAAGTAAAAATGAACAATTAAAAACAATTAAGCTCTTAAAAAGGGTAACGGGAAACAAATAAAACGTGACAAATAAACAAGTAAATCAAAATTAAGTCCTAAAAATGCAAACTAAATTCCTAAACCTAAATTAAGGCAAAAGAAATTTTTAGGAAAAAGAAAAATATTTTTTTTTGATTATTTTTGATTTTTTTTATTAATTAAAAAACTATTTAAATCTAATTAAATCCTAAAATAATAAAAAAATAGCAAATAATTGAAATTATATTTTTCCTATGTAAAACGAAGAAAAAGAAAATTTTAGAAAAAGGAATCACTATTTTTGGCTTTTTAGATTTTAAAATATGAATTTTCTAAGATTTAATCTAATTAAAAGCTTAAAAATAATAAAAAAAATGCTAAAAATATAAACCCTAAAAATTTTATAAAAATTATACTAAAAAATAAGAAAGTGATGAGAAATTTTATAAAAATAAAAGCCCTAATTTTTACCTTTTAATAAAAGTTTAATTAAACTAATTAAAAACTAAACCTAATTATTTATTAAAATTGTTATAAAAGTAATTAACTAACTAGGGATTAACAGTGCAAGTCTTAAGGTCTAATAATGCAAAACAAAGGACTATGAGAAAAACAAATTAAAAATTAAAGTTACATTCCTACCCTGAGGCCCAACCCGATTACAAGTTTAGTCCAATTAAGCTTAAAATAAGTTGAGTCCTAAAAAGTGCTTATTATTGAAAACTTATAAAAGCAAAGTTGGAGAACAAGCTGGTGTGAATAACTTTAATGAAGATACTATTAGCTGAAAACCAATAATAAGCTCAAAAACAGCTTATCAATAAGCTGTTTACAGAATGTAGGGGTTTACCCTTGGTTTTACTAAATCAGTTGTAAACTACTCAAATTAAGCTCAATTGAAAAAGCAAAACGTGTTCTGAAAAGCTTATGATGTGTACTATCTAGAAATGAAAAGCTAATTGACCTAGGAACATCTTAAACCAACTGAAATGGATAATGAAAGTACTAAACTCAGGAAACAACTCAAAAACAAAATAAGCTCAAATGCTTAATAAGCTATATTAGAAACTCAGCTTTTGAAAACTACTTTACCTATATATAAGCTAAGAAACCAAATCATAAAAACCTAAGCTATAAGCTAGAATATTATAATCTAAAAGCTAAAATCTTAAACCTACTGTTTTTGGACTTTTTGGATTTTTATGACTTTTGACAGCAACTTAACTCTATAAATTTAGCAAGAAAGTGCAAGATAAAAGCTACTCTATATTAAGCTATAAGAAAACCAAAATACTATTGAATTTTAAATCCTAAGACTTAAGTTTACTAGCTAAAATGGAATCCTAAAGTGACAGCAGTACTAACTGCTGTTAGTAATGTTGTACTTGGCAAAAGGCAAGAAACAAATGTGCAGGTATCCTAGAGGGATAACCTGCACTTAGACACTCTTATTGAGTGTGCAAAAACACAAGACAAGAGATAACCAAGCCTTGAGTGGCTTAGTTCAAATTTTAACAAGCAAAAACTCAATAGACAGATTCCCCTGGTGCTAGCATATCTTAATGAGCCTCAAAATGAATTATAAAGCAAACTAAACCTCAAAACCTCTTGAAAACTTAATAACTTGAGAAATCTCAGCTGTCCAAATGAAATTCCCCTAGTCACTTTGACTATTTGAGGTCAAACACACTTATTCCAAACACCCCTTAATAACATGACAGAACTTGATTCAACTTGATATTTGAAAAACTAATTATCTTAAAAACTTGATACCAGATGTACTAAGCGTGTGTAACTAACCTAATGAACACAATTCAATAACCATAGCTAAAATTAAGATATCTTATTACTAATCTCTAACTAGTATTTTTTTTTGGATTTTTATGATTATTATAAAAGTAATGAAAAATTAAGTTCTAAATTATTAAGCGAAAAACATGTAAATCAATAAGCAAATAATGATTTAATAAGCACAAATAAGCTTCAATTAAATTAATAAGTGATATATAAGTAAATAAGCATTATTAGCAAAATTTAAACTAGATCTTTAAAACAGAAATTTAAAGAGAAACTTACTATTGGCCTAGCTGAACAAGGCTTAATTGCTCTTAGAGCTTTGCTACAAGCTCTAGTTTATCCTAGGATAAGCTAGTATAAGTCCATGAGAGCCCTTCCATGTTTGGGCTTCCTTTTAATGCCACAATCCAAATGATAATGGTATTAGACTAGTTTTTTATATTTATAGTTAAGTTTAACATACTGAATTAAGCTCAATTTCAGTTAGAGAATGACAGAGCTTGAATAAGTGCTCTATTGGATTTTATGAGTAGCATTTGAGAACAATTATGCTTATTGAGAGCTTATGAATAAAAGAGGTTAAGAAGATTAAAAGCAAACACTAAACACTGAATTTGATTAACTAAAAACTTTTATTACATTAGATAAAAGACAATTACAACTGTTTTTTAAAAGAAAATTACAATAAGCAAAAATTTCTAAAAAGACTACACTAGGTGAAAATAGGAAAAAGAAGATAAAAAAAAGATATGTATGTATGTGATAGTGAGGGCTTTATTATAGGCTTTTGAAGACCATTTTTGTAAGTCTTTCAAATTTATTTTTAACTTGTACTTTTGGGTTGCTAGTGATGCATAGATGTTAGTTGTACGGCCCGATCATTAAAAATCGAAAGCGAAAAGTTTACAAAAGGTTGTTTAGGGTGCGTTTGAGATTCGAAATAAAAAGGGAAAACATAAGGTTTTGTTAGTTTTGATATTGTGGTCGTGATGATTGAAAAACATATATTTTCTATGTAGCTTATTTTGTTTATAGCTTGCTTTGGCTTATTTATTGGCTCGAATAAGTTTATTTGGAGCTTATTATCTCACGGCATCAAAAGGAAATACAAGAAGGGTATTTTTGGTTATTTTCCTAATATGTCATATTTTTGTGGACTAATATTATAGCTTATGATGGTAACCAAATGCGATACGTAGCTTATTAGCTTATTTTTAAGCTTAATAATTAGATTTTAGAGCTTATGGGCTCACGGCCCAATAAGCAATCAATAAGCCGTGGCTTATTATGGTCCAGATTACTTTATTACTTATTGATATGAGCTTATATATGCTATTGGGCCTTGGTTTTGGGCTTAGAACGTATGTTGGACACATAAAAGTATAATGGATCCTTATTGGGCCTTAAAGCCAAATAAGCGTTAACTAGTCGTTTTGAGAGTTTTGACAAGCTTTTGGAAAGTAAAATGTAAATGTGAAGTTATATTGAAAGTCATTTTGAGAAAGAATTTTGGTAAACGTTGTGAAATGTGATTTTCAGAATTTGGTTCGGAAAGTGTCAAAATGTTAGAATTTGATGAAAAATAAGGTTTGATAACCTTGGAAAACGTCATATAAACGTACAGGTCATGCCGAAATTTTGTAAAAAGTCTATACTTAGAAATTTTACTTAAAACGTAAATTTTATTTTAATAATAAAATATTATTATTTTATTATTGTAATAAGTCGACTAAAAGACGAAAAATATAATTTTTTTCGAAACTTTTCCAAAATGTTTAGTAAACATAAACATTCTATTTCGTATAGTATAAACGATATATTTATGGTAACTAAGTGTACCGAATGGACTTATCAAAGTATATTTATAATTATTTATTATAAATATTTACTTATATTACTTATCTATTTTCTTAAATAGTATAAGTATAATTATATTGTACTGAGATATGAATGAATATGGTATTTTGGAGTCATGTCGTCAACCATCACACCACTAAAACGTTTAAGATAACCGTACAACGAGCGTCTAACCTCTATGCATCATACTTGAAAACTGTTTTGGAAATGAATGATTTAAAATGGGACGTTAACTGGACTAGGTCGTGTGCGGGCGTCGTAGCATTTGCTTGTGTGATATTGAGATTTCTGTGGAGACAGTTTGCTTGAGGTGAGTTCTCGTAGCCCCATTTTTATTGTTTTTCCGTTGGGGGAAAATGATACTCAAATGTGTTTTGAACAATTTTTTGAACTGTGCGAAATGTGGTTTTGTTTTTGGGACAATTTATGTGCTTATGACTGCTATGTGAATATGTGTAATGTGATCTTACTTGCATGTACTGTGTTTGGCGTGGCAAGGGATGTAGTTCTTCACCCTAATTTGCTGCAGCTGGTAGGCTTTAGGTATGGTATGTCATCGGGGTTGCGACCCTAAGAGCATTGGTAAGCGCTGGTAATAAGACTAGCGGGGATGCTAGTTCTTGGTGCATGATTACCCGGGATGCTAAGTCATGGGTTTGGTTTGCATATATTCACTGTCATATAGCACATCGACTAGGTTTTGAGTCAAAACCTACGAGCTCACAAACATTATTGTTGACGTTTTCGAGTATCATATTCAGGTGATGTTAATGATCGTTAGAGTATGATGCTTGTAGCAGACTTTAGAGAATCCTGTAGGAATCTTGTTTGAAAAGTCTTGCATTCGATGTTCGTTTTGGATTTGGTTTTCTTGAGGATCGAGATAAGATTTATGACCCCCTGATAGTGCCTTAAGTTTTAATAATTGGCGACTATGTGTTGTGTTCTTGATTTAGGACACCACTCAAGGTTATATTGAGGTTGATGGTCATCATGACACTTTTCATTTATGCATTTTAGTTTTCTCTATTTTGTATCTTGTATTGTGATTGATCATTAAGTCGCATTCCCGTGTTTCTGCCGCTGACGAGGTGTGACACAGGTGCTTCTACGAGGCTGCGGTTTGATCAAATTAAAGGTCAGTTGTTTTTGCCCTTTTAATTTCTTTTATATTAATGTGGTCGTTTTTCTTATTGCTCATATTTGTTCTCAATTGTTTACCTCATTGAAAAGAATAGTGACAGAATGGTAATCAGAGCCAAGGTTATAGAGAACTTGGTGGTTTGGCCTAGACTATAACATATGAACCTTTCACTCTAGTTGCATTATAGGATCTATGTGCGTGGTGTCCTGCTTATATGTGCTTATGTGGTTATAGAGTATATATAGCATTAGTTAAGTCATTCATTGAAATGCGTGAGCCTAATACTAAGTACAACTGGGAAAGGATACGGGTATAAATACGGTGGCCAACGTAATTATAAACGTATCACGACTCACACATATTTAGTATTATCGTCCGCACAAATCGGTGTTGACACCTTAGGACCGCATGATGTGTGGTATAGTATATTAAGCTATCCTATGCGTATTGACTGTCCTACCTACCTAACGTTGCCCATGTTCTCCCTCATATAGATAATGCCGCCTACGATGACGACCCAAAGTGCTGGCTGGCCTACTGCCGCATCACGAGGAGGGGGAACGGGTGGACGAGCTGGTAGTGGTGGTAGTAGGACTAGAGGTCGTTCTAGTAATCAGGGTGATGGTAGGATTGATGGTCGGGGTGGCCAAGTAGGTGGTCAGGGTAGTGAGGTGAATGGTGGTGTTGACGGAGTCCTTGACTTCTCCACCATCATTGCACAACAGTTGCAAAATTTACTCCCCACTATTGCAGCCCAAGTAGACAACCAAGATCGAGGTCAAGGGGCTGGTAGGAATCAAAACGGTGATGCCGTGAATGACCACATCCAGGGTGATGTTAGAATGCCATTGAAGGCAATGATCGTAGGGGTTGTGCCTATAAGGAATTGTTAGCCTGTAACCCAAAGAAGTATGATGGTAAGGGAGGTGCTATAGTGTATACCCGTTGGATTGAGAAAATGGAGTCAGTTCATGATATGAGTGGGTGTAGGGATAGTCAGAGAATGAAGTACACTGCTGGTTTATTTGTTGGTAAGGCTCTCACGTGGTGGAATTCTAAGATCCGCACACGGGGTCACGAGGCCGCTGTAGGCATGTCTTGGGAAGACTTTAGGACTTTGACTAGAGAGGAATTTTGCCCGAGTAATGAGATGCAAAAGTTGGAAAATGAGTTATGGAATCACGCCATGGTCGGGGCTGGCCATGCTGCGTATACTGATAGGTTTCATGAGTTAGCTAGGTTAGTTCCTCACTTAGTAACCCTAGAAAGTAAGGGGATTGGAAGGTAAGTGTATGGCCTTGCTCCATAAATTTGAGGAATGGTGACAGCAACATAGCCAAAGACCATCCAAAAGGCTGTACAGATAGCTGGCACATTGACTGATGAGGCCCTTAGGAATGGGACAATAAAAAAACCATGAGAATAGAGGAAATGGGGGAGAACCTAGGAAGGATAGGAATGGAAGGGATGATAACAAGAGGACTAGAACGGCAAATGCTTTTGCTACGACCGCAAACCCTTTTAGGGGAGGTTACACGGTACAGAGAACCCAATGTGTACCACTGTAGCTATCACCATCCACCTACTAACACCTTGTCGTAGTTGTTTCAACTGTAACCGCCCAGGAAATTTTGCTAGAGATTGTAGAGTGGTTCCTCTAGGAATGCGACCCCATCAATGCTAGACCAGTTGCTAGGAACCTTGTTACGAGTTTGGATATTCGTATCGATCATATCAAGTTAGCTTATTCTATTGAATAAGGTCTCAAAACCAGGGGGACCATCTGAACCAAGTTCATGGCTGTTAATTGGGTCAAGGTCATGTAAACCAAGGAAACCAAAAGCTTAGGGGTTAGGGCATTCATTGTGGAGTGGGAGGCCTTCATCAGAACCAAGTCATGGGCTGTTAAGGGGGACAGGGTCATGGGGAAACAAGCTAGGGTGGCTTAGGGGCATTCATGTTGGGAGCAGAGGAGGCTCGCCAGGACCCGAACATCATGATGGGTACGTTTACTCTAAACAACCACTACGCCACTACCTTATTTGACTTTGGTGCCGACTATAGCTTTTTTTCCACTACTTTTATACCTCTATTAGATATAGAGCCTAGTGATTTAGGTTTCAGTTATGAGATTGAGATAGCTAGCGGGCAGCTAGTATAAATTGATACAGTTATTAGGGGGTGCAAACTAGAAATAGAAGGTTACGTATTTGACATTAACTTGATACCCTTTGGAAGCGGGAGTTTTGATGTAATCATAGGAATGGATTGGTTGTCTGACCATAAGGCTGAGATAATTTGTCATAAGAAAGTAGTGAGGATACCACTACTAGATGGAAAGGTGCTTAGGGTATTAGGAGAAAACCCCAAAGAAAAGATGAATCAATTAATGAGTGCTAAGGCTAACAAGAAGAAACAAGAAAAGATCGTGGTAGTAAGAGATATTCCCGAGGTATTTCTGGATGACCTATCTGGATTGCCGCCGGTTCGAAAAATCGAGTTTCAGATTGAGTTAATCCCTGGAGCAACGCCGGTTGCAAAGTATCCCTATCGTTTGGCACCTTCTGAATTGGAGGAGTTGTCGGGACAACTCAAGGAACTCCATGACAAAGGTTTCATTCGAACAAGCTCTTTGCCTTGGGGAGCACCGGTACTGTTCGTTAAGAAAAAGGACGGGTCCTTTAGGATGTGTATTGACTATAGAGAACTAAATAAGTTGACCATTAAGAACCGTTATCCACTCCCTAGGATAGACAACCTGTTCGATCAACTTCAAGGATCGTAATAATTATCTAAGATAGACATTAGGTCTGGTTACAAAACACGGCTGAGTGTGCATGCGAGGGATGATATTCCAAATACCGCTATTAGAAGCGTTATGGGACATTTCGAGTTACAGTAAGCCCTTTAGTTTGACTAAAGCACCAGTGGTATTTATGGAATTTAATAAACAGAGTTTTGTAGGCTTATCTAATACTGTTGTGGTAGTATTTATAAACGAGATCTTATTACTATAAGACCTGGGAGTAGTAGCATGAGATGCACTTAGGACTAGTCTTAGAATTTCTTAAAAAAGAGAAATTGTATGCTAAGTGTTTTAAGTGTGAATTTTGGTTGCGAGACGTACAGTTTCTTGGGCATGTGATTAATGGTGATGGAATTCATGTAGATCCTAGTAAGATTGAGGCCGTTAAGAATTGGGAAGCCCTTAGAACTCCGTCTGAAGTTCGTTCATTCTTAGGATTGGTAGGGTATTACCGTAGATTCATTGAGAACTTTTCTAAGATAGCTAAACCGCTTACTGTCTTGACTCAGAAAAGTAAGACCTTTGATTGGGGTGAGGAGCAGGAGAATGTGTTTTCTACTTTGAAGGATAAGTTGTGTAATGCACCTGTTCTAGCTCTCCCCAATAGACCAAAAGATTTTGTAGTATATTGTGATGCATCCAGATTAGGATTAGGTTGTGTGTTGATGCAAAGAAATAAGGTAATAGCTTATGCATCTAGGCAATTGAAGATCCCAGAGAAGAATTACACCACCCATGATCTGGAACTGGGTGCGGTTATGTTTGCACTTAAGATTTGGAGACATTACTTATATGGGACAAATAGTGTCATATATACGGATCATAAGAGTCTCCAGCACATTTTTAGTCAGAAAGAGTTGAACATGCGATAGCGTCGCTGGATAGAGTTGTTTAGTGATTATGACTATGAAATTCGTTACCATCCTGGTAAGGTAATGGTAGTGCTGTATGCGCCTAAGTAGGAATGAGTAGGGTGAAACCAGAGACGTTAGAGCAATGGAGCGACGACCCTTTAGTCGAGTATCAAGGATAGGATACTAGCGGCTCTGAAGGAGGCGTCTAATGAGTCTACAAGATTACAGAAAGGTTTAGATGAGATGATTGAACTTAGGAATGATGGAGCGTTGTATTACTTGGATCGAATATGGGTCCCTTTGAAGGGTGATGTGAGAACCTTGATAATGGACGAAGCCCATAAATCAAAGTACTCTGTACACCCAAGAGCTGATAAGATGTACTATGACCTTAAAGATAGGTATTGGTGGTCAGATATAAAGAAAGACATAGCTGTGTATGTGAGTAAGTGTTTGATTTGTTTGAAGGTTAAAGCTGAGCATCAGAGGCCATCTGGCTTGCTGCAGCAACCTGAGATTCCTGGTATAAAAAAAGGTATATCTTCGATATGATCTTACCTACCTTTTGCTCGTTGTTCTCACGTACCCTGTTTTCCCGCAAAAAATTTTAAATTTTATATATGTAAAAATATATCAATATAAAAAAATAAAAAAATAAAAATTTGACACGAATGTAGGCTTTCCGTTGGTGAGAACAAAAGTAAATTTTGACCCGACCGGTTTTATATCTTAGCTTTCTCCTTAACGTAAATGAATTGAAATTTGCTAATCTTTTATACAAGGAGCTATAAAAAGCAAGTCTAGCTTGAAAAGGTCAAGATTTTGCAAGTTCCCATAATTGATTTTAAATATGCAAAGATCGATTTATTAGGCTAAGCATTCACGAGTTTCTTTCTTAGAAATTTTAAATTGTGAAGAACAAGAGATGATAGAGTAGAATATAAGTTTTGATGCTAAACGTGGAATAGTTGGATTTCTTTAAAGCTCATAAGTGTTAATTGTGGCTTTTTCTCCCATTAGCTTGTTTCACCTTTATATATAATTGTTTAATAAATAGAGTTGTGCGGTTTTTTGGTTAATAATTAGTTCATAGAAGTTTTCTTTAGTTCCTTTGTGATTAAGATAAGTATACATCAGGAATACTTAATTTGGCATACTATATGTATCACATTAATAAATATTTTGCTTATCCCTTAAAGAGCCTTAGGGTATATGGGGTAAGTAAAATTAATAAGTGAAATTATAGCCTTATTCATTCCTTAAAGAGCCTAAGGGTATATGGAATGGAGATTGTTGCTTAATTTTTGTCTTGTTTGTACCTTAAATATCCTTAGGGTATATGATGCAAATGAGATTGTTCCATTTATGTCTTAAAGAGCCTTAGGGTATATGACATGAATGGAACCTAAGTAGCCTAATAAAAGCTAAATTTTGGTTGCCTCGATGTGGACTTCATTCTTGATGACATTTGATCTTTTGAAAAGGGCTAGGAGCTAATTATTGTGTTTTAACCGTTACACTTTATTTTTGGAATTAATATGTATCAAAATAAAGTCCCAAAGAGCCTTCGGGTATATGACTTGGTATGTGCTTAATTACACATACCTTTTCTATTAAAAACGAGCTTAAATGACCAAAAACAAACAAAAACTGCCAAATATATGTTTGTTTTGCATTTGTATTGTGCAAGAAATGGATATCACACAAAAGGACCAAAAACAAAGCCAAAAACAGACAAAACCGAGCACGGAATGGAAAAGACAAAGTTAAATCGAAGCCAAAGTCAAAAAGTCAATAGGAAAGTCAACCCCGACAAAGTGGAAAGTCAACTAAGTAAAGAAAATACAACTTAAGGGACTAAAATTGCCAAACCTCAAGTTATATTATAAGAATAAAAAGACAAGGGCTGAAATCAAAAATTTGCAATAAAGATATATAAGATGAGGGACCAATAAAGATATAAAATCATATAAGTCATTTATCTTAACTCAAATACTAAGAATTTAAGTAAAGTCACAAAAAAATCCCACACTAAAATATACCACAGCTTATGGATGATAAGCCAGTTCTGGATGGGCTTATGGACTCTCACTAGCTTGTTTTATACAAGCTAGAGCTCGTAGACTCTTTGTTTAACCCTGTTTTGGGCGAGGGAGTTGTAAGTCTCTCTTTTTCTTATTTACTATAGAACTGCTTATAGTGCTTATTTGTTACTTATATTTGCTTATTTATGCTTTATCGTGATGTTTAGTGCTTATCTTGCTTAGTTGTTAGTTTAAAAGTGATTTGTGCAAATTTCTTAGTTAGTACTGTTAGTTATGAGTTAATACTGTTAGATTGATTCAGCTTATTTAAGTGCTTATTCTTGATTGAAATCTGCTTATAAGTGTCTTATTTTGTTATTTGATAATCTGTTTTTAATCAGCTTAAAATAAAAATAAAAAAGAAAAATGATTTGTGAAAACTTTAAGGGGTGTTTGGAACAAGCAGTACTAACCCATAGTTAGTACTGCTAGTTCTCTTTTGGGATTTTAAAGCTAGCAGTACTAACTCAAAGCTAGCAGTACTAACTCCAGGTTAGTACTGGTAGTTAATACTGTTAGTACTGTTAGTTCATTTTTGCGTATTAGCTTATTATTTCTGCTTATTTAAGATTTGCTTAGCTTTTTAGAGTAGATTAAGCCCATTTTCGTTTACTGTCTTTAGTAGAGCTTATTTAAGTTTATTTGCCTTTTCAAAGTAATTTTAAGAGTTTATCAGGTTTTTTAGTTTTGAGCTTATTTGCCATTCTAGTTTATTCTAGTTGCTTATTCTTAATGCCTTAGTGCTTATTAGGGATAGTTAAATATCTGTTTTAGCTTATTTGCTTATTTCTTATTTCAATGTGTTCTATTAAGGCCAGCAGTACTAAATTAAAGCCAGCAGTACTAACTCAAAGCTAGCAGTACTAACTCTAAGTTAGTAATGCTGAGTTTCTCCTGCTTAATTTAGCTTTATTGCTTGTTGAATTTGCTTATTTAGGGTTAGTTTAGCTTATTAGATTTGTCTAGGCCTGTTCTAGCTTATTTACCTAGCTTATCTTTCTTTGCATTTGCTTATTAGGTTTAGTGCCTAACTTGTCTGTTCCATTTTCCATTAGCTTATTTGAGTTCAAACTGCTTAGCAGTTTAGCATTTTCATCACCTTAGGGTTTAAATTTTGATAATTTAGTAGTTTTTCTAGCTCGCGCTTTTACATTCCCGTCTCATTTTAGGTTTAAATCTTTAATAGTTTTCGTTGATAGGTTTTCCCTAATTGCTTGTGCATTTTAATCAATCAAATCATTATTCCATTCAAGCATCAATTATCAATTCGTCATTCGATTTTTCCATTCAAGCCTCGTTGGGACATAACGACCCGGAAATATTCTATACTACTTCCGGTTTCATTGATTTTTTGGATTTTGATCCTTGTTATATATTTATATTAATTTATATTTATTTATATATATAAAGGAAATAAGATTTCGCGAGTCAAATTTTGGCGCCGCTGCCGGGGAGGCTTTGAAACGAATTATCGTTGCGTTTGAAAAATTGTGTTTGAATTTGTGAATATCTCTTTTATTTTTATAAAAATACAAAAATATTTTTCATTTCTTTTTTAGTATATATATAAAATTCAAGAAAAATCAAATTATTAAAACTCATTTTCTTAATCCAGAATAAAAATCTTCAATCAATATATTACTTCACATAAAGTTATTATCATTAATAAATTCTGGTGAACTTGTTGGTTCCCAAATCGAAAAAAAGATTTAAAAACTTGCCATTTGTGTCTCTTACGACGTAGACATACGGCTCACCTTGAAAAGTTAAACAAGCTATAAAGTGGGTATAAGGAGGGTTGTTCCAAGGAACTACGACCCGAAAGGAGAAATAAGCTTCGCGCTATTCCTACTCCTCCGCTCACCTGTGCGTTTATCTTTTTGAGAGCTACCGTGAAGTAAGTAGATTATTTGGTTGAAGTTGTCTTATCTCATTATCCGTTAAAATTAATTGTGAATAAATCAAAAAAAAAACTAGTGTAAATTTTCTTTTTATATTTCTATTTTGTGCATGCGCACTCGTTCTCAAGCCCGTAAACGTCGACAACAGCAAGTCCGACAAACTTCTGTTGAACCACCAAATCTTGAGAAACCAAATAATAACCAAGAACTTTTCAATCCTCCCATAGTTACGATGGCCGATAATCGTACTATGGCTCAATTGCTCGAAGAACCCACCGAGGGTTATGAGGATGCGATCGTTGTTCCTAAAATCACCGCGAACAACTTTGAAATCAAGCATGGTCTACTTAATCTTGTTCAAAACAAGCAATTTTTTGGACATGATAAAGAAGACCCACATGCTCACATCCGATATTTCAACAAGATCACTTCTACGATGAAGTTCCCGAACGTCCCGAGTACGTCGGTTAAGCTTATGCTTTTCCCATTTTCCCTCGAGGGAGCAGCCCGGATTTGGCTTGAAAAAGAGCCCCCTCGATCGATTCTTACATGGGATGATCTTGTTTCGAAATTCATTAACAAATTCTTCCCTCCCTCTAAAACAACAAATCTTCGAAATGAAATCACAAGATTTCAACAAAAATTTGATGAAACGTTTTATGAGGCATGGGACCGATTCAATGATCTTCTTAGGGGATGCCCGCATCATGGGTTTTCAGAATTGCATCAACTCGATACATTCTATAATGCCCTAAATTCAAATGATCAAGATTCATTGAACTCTGCTGCGGGTGGTAACTTTCTGGATAAAATGCCTCGAGAATGCCTAAAAATCATCGAGAGCAAGTCCAAAGTTCGTCAATCACGAAGCAAGGCCATTGTTTCCAAAGTGAGTACGAGCTCTTCCACCCCAGCAGTTTCATCCGATATTGCTGAGCTGAAAGATATGGTTAGAGCATTGATTCTCGATAAGAAAAACCAAACTCCAGCTCCCGCTCCTGTAAAAGCGGTCGAGCAAAGTTGTGTAACTTGCGGGGGTGGTCATTCTTACCAAAATTGTCCAGCCACCGATGGCAACATTTATCGTGACAATATCCAAGAATACGTGTCACAAGCCGCCGCAGTTAACTACAACCAAGGGAATGCCAGTTACCGACCTCAGATGGTTGCTAACCAAATTCGACCTCCCGGTTTTCCTCCTATGCAAAACCATCAAAACAACCAAAATCGGGGGATCAATTTCAACCAAAATCGGGGGAACAATTTTAACCAAAATCGGGGTAATAATTTCAATCAAGGACAAGTTTACCAACCCCAGATTAATCAACCCCCGACTTTTCAAGCTCCAGCTTACCAAGCTCCAGTTCCCGCTCTAAAAGCTCCTCCAACCACGATGCTGTGTCTAAATCGATTTTGATAACTACGTCAAAGCTAATGACGCGGTTATGCAAATATGCAAATCACATGGCAAATATAACGACCTGATTCACTAAATTCTGAAAAGTCAATACCGCTTCTACTTCATGCTCCGTTCCTTCCTAAGCAACACCAATGCTAACCCGAAAGGTGAATGTGAAAGCAATCAACCGAAGCGGTTTTCCATAATGACCTCAAATTCTTTCTCTTCCTAAGGAGATGAAAAATGAACCCGAGATGACAAAGGATACGGTGCAACCATTAATTCATGTAACAATTGTGAAGAAAACAAGTTCTAAGGTGAGTATTAATTAATCTTTGTTAATAATTAATCATTAATTCATGTAACAATTATTAAGATGATAAAGTTTGGTTGTTCATAAATCTGTAAAAATTATTGATGTTTAATCATATTACAATGAGTGAGGGTTAAATTAGGATCATAGGGTGTATTCGTTAGGGTTAAATCGTGTCAGAACTTGATTTAGATTAGGGCAGAATTTAGGGATGTTGTTCGGGCTGTTTATCGTCTATGATGGTAAATATCATTTGTCAGTTCCGGTGTCCTATGACAGACGTTCAGAGAGTCTAGTTTTCAGAACATCGGGCCTTGAGAGTTTTTAAGGTCGGGAAGTCGTTCAAATGTTGGTTACGAGAAAAGTTGTCAAAACAGTAAATTCGGGTCTGATTTAGGTCAGATTACGAGTGAAAACCCCCACTTAAAAGTCGAATTTAGTTTAGCCCTTCTAAATGAGTTTTAGTTTCTAGTGTGTCTATTAAAATCCCCCAACAGGAGAGCTTTCAGATTTGGAGTCTAAGTATGGATTTAGGTCCAAACGTTTTTTTTGTGCGATCAGATCCAAACTGATATTAAAATTTTGATTTTATGAGGGCACTTAAAAGGAAATAAATTAGTGAAAAAATCAGGGAGTAAGTAACTCAAGCTATTTAACCTATTTTTGGTAGAATTTATGATGCTCAGTAGTTATTGGGATTAAAAAATGGTAAGTGAGTCAAAATATGTGTTTTTTTGGTAAATTGTAAGACTGATAAAAAATGTGTCAACGAATTGGTAATGTCGGTCATGGTGTCGGGGTGACCCATGAGGGTAAACAAAACACCTTGACATCCATCTATGATTTTACATGTGCATTACGCTTTTGTCTTAATAGCGTTAACACGAGTTAATTTTGTTGTTTAGATTTTGTGCTAGTTGTTTGTGAAGCTTTTGTTGGAATCTTTGGGAAAGCTAAGCAAAGGTGATTATCATAGCCCCTTTTCTCATGTTATTTTGGGTGGAGAATGGTGCTGTGTCTTGTCTTGTTTTCGTGTTAAAATGGTTTTAAGCGTTGTTGTAGTTATGTGATTGGATCGGATGAGTAAGCCTAACACAGATGTTGTGTATTGGATCTGGATGGTATGCATACCCAGTGTATGATAGTTTGGATTTGTGGATCCCAATATGCAAAGTGAGGTGACGATGGTAAGGACTAGCGTGAGCTAATATGAGGCCCATGTACGCACATATGAAATTGGTAATGCTTATGGTCGTGGTGCACGTTCTGTCCTGTTATTGTATAGGTTGTCATGATTGTTTTTGATGATTGCAAATAGCTTATTGAATTTATTTGGATATGTTGTATGACTAAACCTATGATTCTCGCGTCAACATTTTATGTTGACGTTTTAAGCAACATTTTCAGGTGAGCTTAAATGTGCTAAGATAAAGCGCAGTGGCTAAGAAAGAGACCATTGGATGGCTAGGAGTTTATTATGCCTTTCTGTTTGAATAATAACGATTGCATGAATGTTGGATTATGTTTTGCATGTCCATATATTAGACAAGACCTCTTTTCATTAATAAAGGCACCATTAGTTTTGGTAATGTTTTGAACACTTGTGTCTTTGCTTTAACTTTTAGTATTCATTTTAGTATTCTCTTATATAGACATAATGTGTTGTGATGATATTCATTCTTGTTTACGCCTCGCGTTTCCGCCTTGGCGGGGTGTGACATTTACGAATCCATCACTCTCGATTAAGATGCACTTAATGCTAAAGATGCAGAACCATCCTTTCATAAGAGGTCTCACGACCATCAGGATTCTCTTAATAATCATGAGGGGGAGAACAAGAAGAAATGAAGAAATGATGTTGGACAATCCTCTTCTAGATCATCAAGGCAAAACAAATCTCCCGTGATTCATGCACAAGATGACACTCCTGCCATGCAACCCTTAGACCTAAAAGATGAATACATTCGGACTCGTCTAAATCTTGAAGGTGCAGGACTAGAAAGGCTAAAGCAGCAGTACCAGAATGATGTAGAACTCGAATACCATGTTGATCAACTCAAAGCAACAATGTTAACAGAAGCAAAGTGGAACAGTGATGAAGATGAAGTGTCAAAACCCAGAACGTTTGAAAGACACATGTCCAAAAATACAAAACCACATCCTTTTTTCTACAACAACGATTTCTACTACCTTGTGTGTCTGAGCACGAAAGAGAAGTACACTACTTCTATCACCAAGCATTATGCTGCCAGATTTTACAAACAAGGCATAGAAGATATCATCTCTGATAGATGGAGCAAAGAAACTCATCGTTACATCTTTGAAGCTTTTAATGGTATTCACCATTGGGAAGATGACATAATTGACTTCTTCAAGGCAGAAATGAGTACCAGAACTGAAGGAAGCGTCTACTCAGACTTAAGGATCAAATAAGTTGTTCGTGTAGTGGTAAAGAAGAAATGGGGTTATGGTTTTATAACATCAATTATAGTTAGGAGATTCGATGATAAAGAGTGTGAATTTAGCTATGCAAATCTTCCTAGACTCAGCTTACACGATGTTGAAGACATGTATTTGCTCCAAGTCTAAGAAAAACTTCACCATCTCTCATTGGAATTTGTAAAAGACTTCAACTGTGCACTTCTCCTATTCATCAAAAGAGTCATGATTCAAAACAGGGTTGAAGATATTCAATTAGGAGTGAAAAGTTATCAACAAACCCTCAACCTTACCAAACCTATGATGTTCTTTGAAGGAATCGACCAAAGGATACCATTTACAATGTCTGGAATACATAAAGGAGTTGTGTATCTCAACCAACACAACGTCAAATCATTTATGAAGCTAAGTGAAGTGAAGAGTACTGTGATGTACTCTTTCTTTTATATTGATTTTTAGATCAAGATTCGGAAACCTGTTGGACATGGTGAAAAAGAACAAGCTGGGCACCGGTAACAAAAGGTTGAAGGGAAGAGACAGGACTGACATGGATGTCGAGAAATTAAATAAGATGGTTGACAAGATTGAAAAGACACTCAAGCGTAGAAAGCAGCTCAAAAGGCTAGAGGAGTATGTTAGAGGAAGACTGACTCGTCAATAATATATATATATATAATATTATAAGAAGAAACATCACCCAATAACCCTTGACCGGCGGGATTGTGTACTAAGTATCACAAAATAAAATATATATGTAACCGGAAGTATAAGTTCCCGGGTCGTTAAGTCCCAACGAGGCTTGAATGGAAGGTCGAATGACGGATTAATAAACGATGTTTGAATATTACAAGATTATGATTGGTTTTCTATTTCTACAAGTTAAATATTCAAAAACGATTAAATAAAACCTAAAAACGAAAGCTATATAACTTAAAACCTAAAACGGGCATGAAAAACGAGGGCTAAAAACCTAAATTTTGCAATTTAAACCCTAGAACAAATTTAAAAGCTAAAATAGATTCTAAAATGAAAAAAATCACGAAGTTTAAAAAAAACTAGAACTAAAAACGGAGGTCGTTCGCACCCCAAAAACGAGCAAAAACAAAAACGGGGACCAATGCCGTTCTTTAGAAAATGAATTTTTGAAAAAATGAACCTACGAAACTTTTAACATTTTTCCTACAAAATATATGAAAAAATAAAGTTTTATTTAAAAAAAGGTTATATTTTTCTGATTAATATTTTAATTTTTATGATTTTTTAAAGTTTTTTAAAGAAAATAAATTATAAAAAATACTAAACGTGTATAAAAAATCTAAAAAATTCACACAAAATAGCTAAAAGGTTAACAGTCCTATGAAAAATAAGCTGGAGTAACCAGCTTATCAAATAAGCTGGAAAATAAGTTGGAAAAGCTTATAAGGGCAATGGGCTAAAACGCCCTTAAGTACCAAAGCGCCCAAAGGTCTAACAGAAAAGACCCAAGGGCGCAGCGGTAGTGTGTGTAGAGTTATAAGGTTGAGAGTGGTCGAGGTCGGGGGTTCGAGCCCTAGCTCACCCCTGACTTCCCACTTTCCCTTTTATTTTTTTTCAATTTTTTTACAAACTTGTTAAGCTCAAAAAGATAAGCACTTTATATAACTGAGACTTTTGACAAAAGCTTATAAATAAGCTGGAAAAAGGGCTTTAAATACGAACGTCTTAAACTTTTAAACTATCCTCAAACGTTTAATAAGCAAATAAGTTTCAAATAAGCTTAACTAAACTAAATAACTAAAAATGGGGGCTTAAAGGGGGGGCCCCAAAAAAGACAAAAATAATAAACAAGCATAAACACAAGACACAAAATAAGCAACAGAAAAGCAAAATTAAGCAAATAAGCTCTTAAGCCAAATCTGACTGAAAAACAGTCTGAGGTGGCTATTTTGAGCTTAAAAATAAGCCACCAAACAGATTGATAAGGCAAAAAGGGCTTTTCCACTAAAAAGCCCAACCTAATAGCTACTAGAAACAAGAAAATTTAATCATTTTGAATCACAAATGAGCTATGAAAAGCTTATTGAAAAAGCTAGTGACAGACAGGTTGCTTGATTGCATAAAAGGCACACTTGGCTTTTTCTTATTGACTTTTGACACAAATAAGCCAAAGCAAATTGATGGTAACTTATCTCAGGCCAAGTTACAAGTCCAATAGGCAACTAGGAACAATTTTTAAGCAAAATAGGATAACAAAATAAGCCAGAAGAAGCCAATTAGCCTTTTTGGCTGAAAATGCATTCAAAATGGCCAAACAGCCACTTTATGGCTCAAGTTAAGCCAATTAAAGTGGAAATGAGGGGCTGAGCTTCTTAGGGCTTGAAAACTAACTTATTGGCTTTCAAAAAAAACTCAATAGCTTATACTGAAGATAACAAATAAGCTAGACAAAGTGGCTTAAAAAGGACACCCTAACACCAGGGCAAATGACTAGACTAAACAGTATTAATGAGGACTTCTAGGCTAATTTTAAGCAAGACCTAATAAGTCAAAAATACAAAATGAGTTTAAACAGATGGACTTAATACAACAAAGATCTTACAAACTAAAAATTACAAACTAAATCATTCTTTAGCTCCCCTAAATTAACTAATAAAGTCTGAGTTTTTTTTTTTACTAAGCTCCAAGAATATGACGAGTATATGATTTTGGATTCAAAGAGAAAATGGAACTACCGTACCTACTCCTATCTTACTGCATTACACACTAAATGAAGGCAAAAACAGAACTTTAAAAGACTTTTAACCAAAGATTAATTACAAATTATAATGAAATGATTTAAGAACACAGATTTGAACAATGTTCAAGGAAAGCTTAAATACAGATTTTTAAACTTTAACAACTCTTTAAAACAGATTCTATGAACTCAAAGTTACTAAATGAAACTACCCTAATGACTTCAACCCATGTTAACACCATACTGACCCATTTTCAGCCTAGTGCCAAACACCCCTTAAATTCTTTAAAAATCCAAATTAAAATCACACAGACTTATTTAGGCTTAGGAATAGATAAAACTGATTAAGGTTATTACATTAAAACACAAATAAACAAAATCTATAAAGAAATAAGCATTTTAATAAGGCAATAAGCAAATGGGCAGTATTAACTATAATAGGCAGTTTTAATCAAAGACTTTGATTTAGCTAAACATGATAATTTCTAGCATAATCTTAAGACATTATAAGCTGGTAAGAAACACAATAAACAACAATAAGCACTTATAAGCAGAGATAAGCAATTGAACAGTAACATTTATAAAGAAAAATGCAGAAATTAAAAATGAAAACTTACTAAAGTCCAGAGTAAGGGAACCTAAATCTAATCCTATAAGCCCCTAAGTCCAATGTATTTTCTGAATCAATAACTCCCCAAGGTCCTTCCAGGTTTAACCATGCTTCATACCTTTGCTTATTTGACTTTTAAAGTTAGACTTTCACTAATTGTTTAATTATCAAATAAGCTATTAATTAGCTTATATCATTCAAGGATAACAGCTTAAATTATGATTTAACAAGTAGCTTAAAAACGGAATTTTTGAACTTTAAACTCAAACTTTCATTGATTCATAAAAATACAAGACTTTAAATGTAAAAGTACAACAAGTTAAAGTAAAAATGCAGCTAAGTTAAAAACTAAATTCCTCGTTATTCTCTCCTTTGTCATCTTTCTTCTTTTTATAGGCTGAGAGCTTCTTTGCTTGTGTTTTTGTTGTGTTTGTTCTGTGAGAGGAAAGCATAAACCAATCTGGGCCTTCTATCTTCCTTGGAAACCAAAATACTTAATCTTAACCCTTTAATTACTTTTGCCGCCCAGAATTTTTGCAAAGATTGCCAACATGGCACTTGGTTGGGTTAGTGGGGATGAAGGGATGATTTTATCTGGGTAAAGAGGTTGCTGGGTGAAGAAATGAAACACAACCCGTGACTAGGTATGGGGGTTTGGGCTTTGGCGGGAAATTTGGTTTAAGCTGGGTTAAGTGGGTTAGGGATGAAGGGTGAAAAGGGATTTGGGGGTAAAGGGTAAAAGTTGTAAATGTTTTAGGGTTAGGGTTTTGGTTTTTCACATTAATGGCCTCAAGTATATATGTGTATTTCAAAATTCGTCAATGTGTGGTAACAAGTATGTAAGGGTTTGGCAATGAAATGCCCCCTCAACTTGGATAGGGATAATACATGGGTGGATTCCTGTGTATTGCAACTTTAAGGTTTGTCAGGAAAGCCCCCCTCAAGTACACTTTCCTTGAATTGGCAAATTTAACCCTCTTTGGCCCCTCAAGTTATACTTCACCCAATTTCCTTGTCTTTTTATTCTTGTAATACAACTTGAGGTTTGGAAATTTTAGTCCCTCAAGTTGTATTTTCTTCACTTGGTTGACTTTTGACTTTGTCGGGGTTGACTTTCTGACTTTGACTGACTTTGGCTTCGATTTGACTTTGTCTTTTCCATTCCGTGCTTGGTTTGGTCATTTTTGGCTTTGCTTTATCGTCCTTTTCTTGAATATCCGTTTCCTGCACAATACAAATGCAAAACATACAAATACAATGTATTTTTGGTACGTTTTTAGTCATTTAAGCCCGTTTTTAATGGAAAAGGGTATGTGTAATTAAACACATACCAAAATCCCCCATACTAAGATATTGCCGTGTCCTCACGCAATGTTATGAAGTAAACACTCAAGAACCCAAGAATCTTAATCCCCCTCGACTAATAACCTCGAAAAGTAGCTAAGTGTTCGTCAAGGGGAACTAAAGAATCAATAGCTTCGACAAGTCCCATTTTCACCATTTTTTATATGTACACTAACTATCCCTAATTTTTTTTTGATTTTCCTTTTTCTTTTCTTAACTACCTGTATGACTTCCTTTATTTTATCAACACTGGGATCATAGAATGAGAAGCGCCCATAGAATAATCTACGGATGTCCTGACGGATAAATTCATCGTCCCCGATTTTTCACTAGTCCCAAACTAAGCGTAAAAACGAAATCACCGTTAAGTACAAGTAAAGATGCTAACACTACTTATAACTATGACTTGTCAACTTTTCGCTCCCAACAATTATTCAATTAGAGTGATTGTGCTTAATTTTAAGTTAAATTTAGATCGACAATTTTAGAAAGTAGTATAGTTTATGTGCATAACGATATTTCTGAAGAAATCTGGGGAAAAGACTAGATCACCCACCAACCAGCATATTCTCGATAGATCCCAGCCGAGTTCGACTTAGGTTATCAGGTTGAGACCCCACAGGAGAATGTTCGCAATGTAATAGCGGGATACTCCACCCTTTTAGGCCGAATTTCTTAGATTTACCGCTAAATAAACAATACTACTCAAAGCACGCAAACATCAAAAATTTAATGATCTCATTGGTGAGACTATTCCATGTAGCGACCTTTCTTCTCGGAACGTCCCAGCCTCATCAGCTAAGTGCCCAGGTTTTTGACACCCCACGGAGAATACTTAATCGAAATAATCTACCGACGGCAACCAACAACTTTTGAAGTCTTAAAGCAAGTTATTCTTAGTTCAAAATTATACTTGAGTTTAGAAAAAGAAATCTTAACCATTAAATTTTCATTTATTGCTATATACTATACTACCGTCATCATTTACATGACTACAACATCGGCCACGCCTCCGACAAGATGTAGTGACTTAGTCTGACGACGGTTTCTTATTGATAACACTTACGAATGCACTTTGGCATTTATTATCTCACTATGGGCCTTGTTTTGAAGACTGCAACATCGGTTGTGAGCCGGCAAGATGCAGTAAACCTTTATCAGCCCACAGTTTATATTATTTATTTTTTTCATCATTTTTTTTTTGAAACTGTATTTTCCGTAATAGAGAAAATTTCGTTTTAGAAACTCAAGTATAAAGCTGAACTAAGATGAATATTTTCGTTTCCGAAAGAGCTTCTTTTTAGAAAATGTCGGTTTAAAGTTAAAGCAAAATTAAGCACGTTTATTAGTCAGGTTAAGAGCTTCTGGGAGAAAAAGCGACAAGTTACACTTATAAGCTTTTAAGATTTCCAAATAATCCTTGTTTAGCATCCTACTTGTAAATAACACTATCATTTTTCGTTCTTCGCAAATTTAAAATCCCTAATAAAAGGATCCGCGAATGCTTAGCCTAATAAACTTTCGTTTATTAAATGGTTAAGGGACAAAGCTAGGGCTCAACACGCCCGATCGAGTCAAAATTTATTCTCATTCTACCCATTAGGAAAGTCAAAACTGTGACAAAACACTTATTTTATTTTTGAAATTTTTTAAAATTTTTCATTTTTTTTTGAAATTTTGGTGGTAAAAACTGGATTACGTGATAACAACGGCTGCAGGCAAAATCAAATCGAAGATCCCCCCCCATACTAGAACTAAACATCGTCCTCGATGTTTTAAAGGGGTACCTATGTAAATCTAAGGCCGTTTATTAAGTGTGCCAAAAGATAAAACGTTAGTCGATTAGATTTGGATACTGGATTCCCAAAATGAAGCTGAGGATGTGAAACTCTTGTGGATGAAGGGTGAAACTGCGAGCACGAGAGTCTTCACAATCCGGGAAATCCTGGACATACAACACAAAACACACAAAACACGGACGAAACACGGGTAATGGAAAAGGTAAGCCTCCTCACACAAAAACACTTATTCATTACTACATAGTACCACTACTGATAAGCATGGGGTGCCTCCCACGAAGCGCTTGTTTAAGGTCGCTATGCTTGACCCGTCCCCGAATTTATTGGTCCATGGGGAACGTCTAGAGATCCGGGACTACCAATTGTGGTACGTCCCCTCCAAAGTAGTGCTTCAAACGATGACCATTCACTTTGAAATTTGGCCCAGAGTTTTGGGATAACTTGACAATGCCATATGGAAAAACTTGGGTTACAATGAATGGTCCACTCCAGCGGGTCTTAAGCTTTCCTGAGAAAATCTTTAATCTAGAGTTAAAGAGGAGGACTCGATCACCGACGTTGAAAACGCGATTTTTGATCTTGGAGTCATGGATTCTCTTTGTTTTCTCTTTATAGATCAAAGAGTTTTCGTAGGCATGATCACAAAGTTCATTAAGTTCGTTGAGTTGAACTTTCCTGTGATCACCCGCGGTTTTGATATCAAAGTTTGTATGCTTAAGGGCCCAGTAAGCTTTGTGCTCCAACTCAATCGGTAGATGACATGCCTTTTCCATATACAAGCCTTGTATACTAGTGCACCTGATGGGGTGTTTGTAAGTTGTACAGAAGTGGCCCAGAGAGCGTCATCCAGTTTTAATCCGCAGCTTGTATGGAGTACACCCGATGGGTGTTTTGTAAGCTGTACGGAAGGCCCAAAGTGCGTCATCTAGTTTATCCGACCAAGAGGCACGGTTTTCGCCTATGGTCCTTTCAAGAATTCTTTTCAAACCACGATTGGATACCTCAACCTGCCCACTTGTTTGTGGGTGATATGCGGTGGAGAGACGATGAGTGACTCCGTATTTAAGCATGACCTTTGCAAATTGGTCATTGCAAAAATGGGTTCCGCGATCACTTATGATTGCACGAGGGGCACCGAATTTGGGGAAGATAGCACTTTTTCTTCAACCCATTTCGACAAGTAATCGACGGCCATGAGTATATATTTGTTCCCTCTTGAAGACGGGAACGGCCCCATGAAGTCAATACCCCAAACGTCAAAGATTTCACAAACTTGGATGGAATTTTAAGGCATCTCATCACGTTGTGAAATTTTTCCTTGACGCTGGCACGAGTCGCGGTTTTTAACCAACTCGTGGGCATCTTTGTAAATAGAGGGCCAAAAGAAATCGGCATCAAAGACCTTTTTAGTGTTGAGATTTGCACCATGATGTCCCCCCGTGGGTCCATTGTGGCAAGCTTCAAGGATGTCAAAATCTTCCTTGCCGTGCACACACCGCCGGATCACTTGATCCGCACATATCTTAAACAAGAAGGGGTCGTCCCAAAAGTAGTGTTTGACGTCTTTGAAAAACTTTCTTTTCTGCTGAGACGACATCCCTTTGATCACAAAATTCCCCGCATGGTAGTTTGCAAAATCGGCAAACCATGGGGCATTATCATCACCACGAAAGGTAACCATCCCAAGTGTCTCGAGAGGAAATGTTTCCGTAATTTCCTTTTTCTCGAGCTCACTTTGATGGGGATTTTCAAGTCTAGAAAGGTGGTCGGCGGCGAGATTTTCTGCTCCTTTTTTATCACGGATAACGACATCAAATTCTTGGAGCAGCAAAATCCACCGGAGCAATCTTGGCTTAGCATCCTGCTTAGCAAGCAGGTACTTGAGAGCCGAATGGTCCGTATACACTATGCTTTTGGACAAGACAAGATATGGCCGGAATTTCTCGAAAGCATACACTACGGCAAGTAATTCTTTTTCCGTTGTAGTGTAATGTGCTTGAGCCTCGGTCATAGTTTTGCTTGCATAGTGTATCGGCTGGAAGTGCTTGGTCTTACGTTGCCCTAGGACTGCCCCAACAGCAAAATCACTTGCATCACACATGATTTCAAAGGGCAAGTCCCAATCGGGAGCAACTAGAATTGGAGCCTGGGTTAACTTCATCTTAAGGGTTTCAAATGCTTCGATGCATTCCTTCGAGAAGATAAACGGAGTTTCTTTTTCAAGGAGGTGGGTCATAGGCCGGGCGATTTTGGAAAAATCCTGAATAAATCGTCGGTAGAATCCGGCGTGACCGAGAAAACTGCGAATACCCTTCACGGTAGTGGGATGAGGCAATTTTGCAATGACATCAACTTTTGATTTATCAACCTCAATCCCGGATTTAGAAATCTTATGGCCAAGGACTATGCCTTCCTTGACCATAAAGTGGCACTTTTCCCAATTTAGCACAAGATTGGTGTCTTCACACCTTTGGAGCATTTTGTCTAAATGGGAAAGGCAAGAGGAGAAAGAATCACCGAAAACACTGAGAAAATCACCAACCATGAAGAACTTCCATGGTTTTTCCAATCAAATCGTGAAAGATTGCAACCATAACTTCCTTTGGAACGTGCCCGGTGCATTGCATAACCCAAAAGGCATGCGACGATAGGCAAATGTCCCGTAAGGGCAGGTGAAGGTAGTCTTCTCTTGATCAAGTGGGTCAATCGGGATCTGAAAGTAGCCGGAGAATCCGTCCAAAAAGCAATAGTACTCATTTCCGGCTAATCTTTCAAGCATCTGGGTCCATGAATGGAAAAGGGAAAATGGGTCTTTGGGCGAGTTTGTCATCAGTGAGTTTTCGTAATCGATGCAAACTCGCCATCCCGTAACCAACCTAGTGGGTATCAATTCATTTTCTTCATTTTTTACCACGGTTATGCCTCCCTTCTTAGGGACACAATGAACCGGGCTAACCCAGGGGCTGTCAGAGATAGGGTAGATTAACCCTGCATCAAGAATGTTTTTGATAAGATAAAGTGTTTTGGTGGTTGTGGTGGTGCGTGGGTTCGGTGGGTTGGTGCTCTTCGCTTAATAACCCCATGGATTTTTGGGGGTTAACTCTTCTCTGAGGTTGAACTACCGGGTTTGCATTTTCCTCCATCAAAATCTTATGGGTGCAAAACTGTGGATTTATTCCCTTAATAAACAGAAATCTTCCAAGCTATGACACGTTTGTGTGACTTAAGAACCTTGATCAGGGCGGTTTTATCCTCATCTTTCAAGTTTTTAGCGATTATGACGGTTAGTTTTTGTCATCACACCTCCAAAACGCATTCTCAAGATGGGATGTAAGTCTTTGAGTTCAAGGTCGGGAGATCTTCACATGAAGATTTGAGACCTTTTCAGAACATTAATTTCACAAACTGGTGACGAGGGAGGTTTTGGGTTCACTATTGATCACACTTAACAACTCCCTTCAAAGATAACAATATCTCCGCTCAGAATCATAGATGCAATCACACCACGGTGGTAATTAAAATCATCATTTCAAGAAATTATCTGATCTCTCCGATAAGAAAAATCACTGTCCCTACCCTCCGAAGGGAGTGAAAAGATGGAGAGCGAGAATTGATCGTAAGATCCGAAGTAGAAGTGGGATTGCCACTTTCAGAAGTTTTAAGTACTTCTTGAACATATTCCTCACAAGCAATGTCAATAACATCGACTCGGTTAACCGTTTCAATGATATTGTAGGAGAGAGTTTTAGTATCACCAACTTTGAAGGTCACGGATTGATCATCTGTCTAAGGGTTTATTTGTTCACCGTGAAACATCTGTTAAGGCATCGTGCTTTCCTCAAAAAAGGTCTTCCTAGATTAAGGGTACCCGAGGATCTGACAACCCCCCGAAAATCAACGACCACAAATCCGGCAAGGGAAGAAGAACGTTCCAACTTTACGAAAACATCCTCGCGATGCCGTTGGAGTAGAAATCGTTCGGTGAAAACTCGGCGAGTTTCAAGTATCATTCGAGTTTATGGTTAAAGCCTGGAGACTTAGTTTTCTTACGCCAAATGGAGAGAGGCATTAGGTTGATGCTTGCACCGAGATCGGCCAAGGCTAAGCATTCATTCATCTCCGGAAAATCACACGGTATAAGAAATCTATCGGGGTCCCCAAGTTTCTCGGGAAACTTTTTTAGGATGACCGCCGAGCAATTCTCGTTTACCGGTGTCTTTGTCAAATCAATTATCTTATCCTTGTCATTGAGAAGCTTCTAAACATTGGTGCAAATTTGGGCATGTGAAGGAGAGCATCCGCGAAACTTAGCTCGAAATGGGAGATTCTGAAAAATCTCCATAAAATTTTGAACTAAAAGATTGTCGTTTTTCACGGGAACTTTTCTTTGGTTGGCTTCTTGAAGATAAGGGCAAGGTTGTTAGTCTTTGGAAACAACAACGGTTCATGTGTTTGGACAACCGAGGTGGATGTTCAGTGCTTGGTTGCACCGTATCCTTTGTCACCTCGGGTTCATTTTCCGTCTCTTGAGGAGAAGAAGTTTGAGGTCCGTTATAGGAAACACCGCTTCGGGTAGTGATTGCTTTCACATCACCTTTCGGGTTAGCAATGGTGTTGCTTGGAAGAGAACCCGAACCCGAAGTAGAAGCAGTATTACTATTCACGATTTTGGTAAGCAAGTCCATTATGTTTGCCATTTGATTTTGCATATTTTGCATAACTGCGTCATTAGCTTTGACGTAGTGATCAAAATCGGACTTAGACACACCTGGTGTTGGATGAGCTGGAGCTTGGTAATAGTGGAGTTGAAAAGTCGGGGGTTGATTAATCTGAGGTTGGTAAACTTGTCCTTGATTGAAATTACTACCTCGATTTTGGTTCAAATTGTTTCCCCGATTTTGGTTGAAATTGATCCCCCGATTTTGGTTGTTTTGATGGTTTTGCATAGGAGGAAAACCGGGAGGTCGAATTTGGTTAGCAACCATCTGAGGTCGGTAACTGGCATTCCCTTGGTTGTAGTTAACTGCGGCGGCTTGTGACACGTATTCTTGGATATTGTCACGATAGTCATTGGTGGCTGGACAATTTTGGTAAGAGTGTCCACCCCCGCAAGTTACACAACTTTGCTCGATCGCTTTTACGGAAGCGGGAGCTGGAGTTTGGTTTTTCTTATCGAGAATCAATGCTCTAACCATATCTTTTAGCTCAGCAACATCGGATGAAACTGCGGGGGTAGAAGAGCTCGTACTCACTTTTGAAACAATGGCTTTGCTTCGTGATTGACGAACTTTGGATTTGCTCTCGATGATTTTTAGGCATTCTCGAGGCATTTTGTCCAAAAAGTTACCACCCGCAGCGGAGTTCAATGAATCTTGATCATTTGAATTTAGGGCATTATAGAATGTATCGAGTTGATGCAATCGAAAACCATGCTGCGGGCATCCCCTAAAATATCAATTGAAAAACGATCCAAGACCTCAATAAACGTCCTCATCAAATTTTTTGCTGAAATCTCTGTGATTTCATTTCTGAGATTGTCCGTTAGAGGAGGGAAAGAATTTGTTAATGAATTTCGACACAAGATCATCCCATGTAAGAATCGATCGAGGGGGCTCTTTTTCAAGCCAAATCCGGGCTGCTCCCTCGAGGGAAAATGGGAAAAGCATAAGCTTAACCGACCGAACTCGGGACGTTCGGAACTACTACGTAAAGTGATCTGTTAAATATCCGGAGGTGGGCATGTGGTCTTCTTTTTAACGTGACCAAAAAAATCTAATTGAACAAAGATTAAGTAGACCATCTTGATCCTCAAAGTTGTTCGTCGGTAATTTCGAACAACGATCGCAATACCCTCGTAACCTCGGGTGGGTGCATCGACAATTACGCCATAGTTCATTATCGTCCTCGTAACTATGGGAGGATTGAAAGTTTCTTGATTGTTATTTGGTTTCTCAAGATTTGGTGATTCAACAGAAGGTGGTCGGACTTGTGGTTGTCGACGTCTACGGGCTTGAGAACGAGTGCGCATGCACAAAATAAAAATATAAAAAGAAAATTTACACTAATTTTTTTTTCAAAGATTTATTCACAATTGATTTTAACGGACAATGAGATAAGACAACTTAAACCAAATAATCTACTTACTTCACGGTAGCTCTCAAAAAGATAAACTCACAGGTGAGCGGAGGAGTAGGAATAGCGCGAAGCTTATTTCTCCTTTCGGGTCGTAGTTCCTAGGAACAACCCTCCTTATACCCACTTTATAGTTTGTTTAAATTTTCAAGGTGAGCCGTTCGTCGTAAGAGACACAAAAGGCAAGTTTTTAAATCTTTTGTTCGAGTTGGGAACCAACAAGTTCACCGGAAGTTATTATGATAATACCTCAGTTGAGAATATTATATTTTGGTATTTTACCAATTTGTGAATTTTTTTTTTTTTTATGGACAATGTTTTTATATTTTTTGGTTTTTTCTTTGGTTTTTTATCTGATAATTATACTAATAAAAGAAAATAAAAAATATTTTTGTATTTTTATATGTTTATAAAAGAAAATATTCACAGATTCAAACACCAAATGTCAAACGTAACGAAAATCGGTATCACAGCCTCCCCGGCAGCGGCGCCAAAAATGATTGGTCTGGTTTTTACACTAAATATATAAAATATAATAAAATATAAAATATATATAGTAAGAATAGTCTAAAAACACAATCAATGATACCGAGAAGTAGTATAGAGTGTTCCCGGGTCGTTTATCCCCAACGAGGCTAGACTGGAGAATCGATACAGTCAAAAGATTGGAGTTTGAATTAGAAAAATGATTTGAGAGTGCAAGAAGTTAAATTAAACAATAACAAACAAAAACGTTTAAGAAAAACCTAGAAATTATGAAATTAAACTAGAAAACGAGAGCACGAATCCCGAACAAAGGGGGAAAAACCTAAAATCTTCAAAATTATCCCTACGAAGAAATTTTTGCTTCTAAACTACTCTAGGGAACAAATAACGAAGAATGAAAAAGACTAGACCAAAAACGGAGTTCGTTTGACCCAAAAACGAGTCAAGACAAAAAACGAACCCGGACCCGTTCTTTAAAAAATGAAAAGTTGTAAAAATGACCCTACGAAAATTTTTAAATTTTTCCCTACAAACTATATGATCAAAATAAAAATTTTCTACAAAGAAAAATATTTTTTAATAATTTTTGTATTTTTTATGAATTTTTAAAACTTTTAACTAAATTAAATTGTAAAAAATACTAAACGATTTCGAAAAATTATGAAAATTTTTCTAAAAATACTTTACACTATGATTAATCTACGAAAAATAAGAAACAAAAATTTGCTTAAGAAATAAGCCTCGAAATAAGCTTATACAGCTTATAAGCCGAAAAGGTGTATAAATATTAAAGCCCTTGAGTCTTTAACGAAAAAGACCCAAGGGCGCAGTGGTATGAGTGTGTTGTAAAAGAGGGACTGTATCGAGATTCTCATGGGTTCGAGTCTTGCTCACCCGGGTCACCCTTTGTCTTTCCCTTTTTTTTTCGAAAACTTCAAAAAGCAAAGTTGTTAAGCTCGTGGGGCTTAACAACTTTGTCAACTATAACTTTTTGTGATAAGCCCTTAATAAGCTTAAAAATAAGCTTAAAAGTGACAGAATAGCTTAAAGTGGCTTAAAGCTAGAAAAGCTAAGTCTTTTTGGACTTGTGGTCGTTTTAAGCTAAGATTTGGACAAAAAGCTAAAAGGAGGTCCTAAGCTAACCTAATAAGCACTAATGAGCTTAAAAGCTAAGACTAAATAAGCTGGGAAAAAGGGGCTTAAAGACAGAAACTAAATAGCTTAAAAGGCTAAAAAGAGCTTAAGTTTTTGGACAAATAAGCTAGGTAAAAAAAAAGAATAAGCCAACACAGCTTATCACACTACCAAAAAAACTATTTAGAACACAAGTGAGCTTATGAAGTAAGCTTAATAAGCCCAAAAGAGAAATAAGCAATCCCTACACCTAAGCTATGCAAAACAGTCAAAGGGCTAGTTGAGGCCTAAAAATAAGCCATCAAACAAGCTTTTTAAAAGCTGAAACTGAAGGGGCTTATATAAGAGCTTATAGTCTCTCAAAATAAGCCAAGAGATTGGGCTTAAGTACACTTTAAGCTTAAGGAAAAGGAGCTTAAAATCTCCCCTTTGCACTAGGGGAGATTTAAGGCTAAACTCAAGGGCTTATTTGACAGCTTTTTAAAAGCTGTCAAATAAGCTCTAAATAAGAGAATAAGCTTAAACAGATAGAGTACCCTAGCAATAGAACTTGTGCACCAATTTTTGACTTTTAAAACTCATTTAAAACTGCTGATTTTTGGTAGTGAAAAAGGCTTTTGCTTTTTTAGAAACTGCTACTTAAAAGGACTTGGTGAATTTGACTCCAAAGAGTCAAATGACCAAAAGTGTTTGACAGTTTGATTAAAAACACACAAAAACAGACCTTTTTTTTGAACCTTAACTCAAAATCACAAGAGCTTATAAGATAAGCACTTGTGCCCTTTTTTAAAATCCCACAGTTTCAAAGTTAGCTTAGAAAAACTTTGGAAAACAATTTTAAAACTTTAAAACTTATGAGAATAGCTTAAAACAAGCTTAAAACTTAAGCTTAAACTAGCATGATGACATCAACCCATGCCAAAGCCTATTTTGACCCGTTTTCCTCTTAACCCAAACACCCCTTAAGTCTAACTGTCCCAACTTTATTTGTACTTAAGAACTGACTTAAAAACTAATTCAGCTAAAACCTTATATCTACTTCTACTAAAAATAACCTACTTAAACTATTTTAAGACTAAAATCTAAAGCTTATGTTTCAAAAATAAGCACTTTCTCTCCTAGCTTATTAGTACTTAATGACAGAATTAAAAGATAATGAAATCTAAATGAATTTTAGACTAAGACAGCTTAAAACAATTGCAACTATAAGCTAACTAAGCTAAATGCAACATGATTAAGCATAAGAATTCAAAAGAATAAGCATATGTAATAAGCTATAAATGCTAAATTCTAAAATCAAAAAGCTAGAACCTGTGAACTTGTAGTCTCAGTTACAAGCCACTCTTGTTGAATGAGTGGCTTAAAAGCATTTACCTAAGTGGCACCTGCCTTAAAAGCTTATTAACTCCAAATAGCTTCCAAAATGAATCCAATGTACTCAAATGTCCATGTTTTGATGTAAATTGAACTAAATGAGTAAATGAATGCCTTAAAACAAATTTTAACTGAATTTGAGCTTTTTAACAAGAATAAGCTCAAATGAGCTTATTAGAGCTTAATGAAGTAAAACAGCTTAAACTTGAAATCAAATACCAAAGAAACTTGAAAACTGAATGTTATTACTCAAAACACTTAAGTACAAGCTGAAGGTTACACAGTACAAGTATTTAAAGCTGATTTAAAAAGCTTAAAAGAAAGTGCTTAAAAGAATACGAAAAATTACAAACTGAAAAAATAAAACTAACTGCTCCCTGGTTCATCTTTCTTTCTCTTTTATAGATGTCCCGCTTCTTTGCATTGTGTTTGTTGTGTTTGTTTGGGACGATCAAACAAACCAATCTTGACCCTTAATCCTGCCTTGGAGCTTGTTAGGATCATCAAAACCGTCGAAAAAGCCTTGGGGAGTTGTGGGATTGCCAACTTGGCAATCTTACAGCTGGGAAAACTCAGTGGAGGGGGAGGGAATGGTTTGTCCATGGTGGAATTGGGTTGCAGGGTAAAAGAGAGGGAGTAAACCCGTGAGTTTGTTGGGATTTAAAAAGGCGGGAAAAAGTTTATAAAGGTTGGGGGTGACAGGGCGTGGGTTTGGGTTTTTGACAACATTAGCCCCTCATGGATATATAACTTGTTGCATCCATGGTCCTTGGTGTTAAATAACTTTGGGGACTTGGCAAAATAAGTCCCCAAAAGTTATAACATTGATTGCATAAACCGTCCTTGGTGGCTATAAGTCTTAGGACTTGACAGAAATGGCCCTTGGAGTTAAACTTTGGTATTTAGGCAGTTTCCCCCCTTGTCTTTCTTTTTCTCTTTTCTTGTGTAAATATAACTTAGGGAATTTGCAATTTCAGTCCCTATAGTTATATTTTTTTTCTTCTTTGACTTTCTTTTGACTTGACCATGTCGGTGTTGACTTTTGACTTTGACCAGTTGACTTTCTCGTGACTTATTGACTTTTCGCTACGATTTGGCTTTTGTCTTTCACAAGTCTTTTCCATTCCGAGTCCGGTTTCTGTCGTTTTGGCTTTGCTTTTTCTCGTCTTTTCTTAAATATCCGTTCCTGGCACAATACAATCAGCAAAACAGCGATATTTGGCATTTTAAGTCGTTTTTGGTTATTTTAGGCTTCGTTTTTTTCAGGTAAAAGTATATGTAATTAAACACATAAACCATCCATCACAACTTTGACTTTTCACTAAATATGACCGTTATAGCAAATTGCGGGGATATTTAAGCGGATAATGATACAAATTGGATATTTACTGTTTTATCTCACCCAAAATAGTTTTCTTCATTAAAAAGAGCCTATTTTCTCGGAGGGACAATTGAAATTCATTATTTTTTTCGCATATAAAGTCAATTAGCAGCTACCAATTTAGTAACTAATTTACAAAACTGATCAAAACCCAGTTGATAACACCAACAATCACAAACTTTTTAACTACAACGTCAAACAAATGGCTTCCATGAAATACTGCGACAAACATAACCAAGTGTGATTCCTTAAAGAAACCTGCACAGAGTATGGGGGGGAGGGTTTGGCAGAGATCGTAGATTTCTTTAAAAAGGCTCGCATATCAGGTATGCCTTGACTCACTAATCCTACTATCCATACTCCCTAGTCAACAGTATTGGGACAGACTGCAACTGCCTCAATCTTGCAGATGGACTCTAGAACTAAAGCAACCATAGATACTCTTGAGTATAACAATCACTGAGCATCTGTTCGAATAAGCTTCAATTAGCCAATGCTTCAGGGATTTCCATGTTGCCAAATACTGTAGATTTCTGAGGATGGGTAATAATGGGGTATCCAAACTGATGGTACTTTACATTTTGAGAAAATTCATTTTACACCTCTATATAGATTTTTAGAGTCCATCATATTTTGACATTGTATGAGTCCTAAAATTGGTGGGAAGGGATCAATTGGTAGCAATCCTTGCAACTGCTTGATTTGTCTTTCTACTGCAAAATATATAACTTTTCAAAAATTAATCTTTGATGGCATGGTGGCAAACTTGAAAAGTAAAACTAAGTTTTTGATGTACCCACGATTTCTACAAATGATTTTGGAAATACAAACTGAAGATAAACATCCTTATTTGGCTATTGTATTGACCAAAAAGATTTTTGGGAACATGAAAAGGGGTTTTAGAGGGGTACCTAGACCTTTGTTGCCTGCAATGTTGCCAGTTGTTGCTGTAGATCAAAGTGCAGGACCAGCAGATCAAGTTGAGGATCAACCATTATCTTCTAAACTAAAAAAATCCCGTACCATCTTTATCTCGACCCACCTGAATATCTGCAACACTTGCATCTGAACCTACACCTGTAGCTGAACCAACAACTCACCATCCATCACCTTCACCTAAACCTGACAATGAACAGACTAAGCACATCTTTGAGCAACCATCACCTGAACACCAACCACTTTTACCTAAACAAGAGACTGAAGTTCCATAATCTCAGGATCCTACTCACCCTCATGTGCCAGAAGCAAGAACTATGACAGTAGAAGACTTACTTCACCTGGTTCCCAATTTGATCACAAAGGTTGATAGTTTAGAGGCAGAACTCAAGCAAACTAAACTGACCATGGGAAATAGCAATGTGAAGTTGGTGAACAAAGTAAAGAAACTGGAAGCATTCTCAAAGAGACATAGGTGTTTTACTGACTCATGAGGATAAAGAACCAGAGGAGAGCCGGGGAGGATAATTCAGGGACTTGATGCTGATCTCTTAGGTTCAAAGGAGATTTTGTTACTCCTACTAAACCTTTAGGAGAGGCTCAGGAAGAAGAAATCAGTCCTACAACCTTGGAAGCAGCTAAAACTCTGTCAAAGGTTGCTTCTCATAAAGTCAAAGATTACTGATAAGGGTAAAAGATACAAGAGGAGAAAAGAATTCAAGGGAAAAGACATATATTGTACTAATTGGCATTTTTTTTTTTTTTGGTTTGAAGAAGTTAATACTGGCTTAGAAAAAGTTAATACTGGTGGCTTAGGAGTTAGTACTGGTTAATGTAAAGGGACCAGTTAGTTCTGCTAGAGCAAAGGGAAAGGAAAAGCTCCAATGATTGTTGAAGAGACTCAAGCTCCCAAAAGAACTAAAGAACAAATTCAACAATAAGAGGCTATTCTTGCAGAAGCCATAGATTGCAAACTCTAGAGGAAGAGGAAACTGCCAAACAAGTTCATTTGGATGCACTCTTAGCTAAAAGAATAGAAGAAGAAGAATTAACTGAGCAACAAAAGCAAAGAAAAGCTCAAGTTCAATTTGAAGCTCAACACTACACTGAAGAAGATTGGGATGCCATTAGAGCTAAGCTTGAAGCTAATGCAGAATTGACAAAGAATGTGCTAGGGAAAGAGTTGCCAGAAGAAGACTTTGCAAAGAAATGGTAGAATTAGTAAATCAGAGAAAGAAGTTCTTTGCAGAAGAAAGAGCTAAAGCAAGAAGAAGTAAGCCTATGACCCAATCACTGCTGAGGAACTACATGATGAATTATTTGAAGAATCAGGGGACATGGAAGCTTACACAGTTAAAGAAGTTGAGTTTTGAAGAAGTAAAAGAAGAGTTTGATAAGTTGGTCAAGCAGGTTGAATCTTTTGTTCCTATGAACATTGAAGCTACAAAGGCACAATTGAAAAGATATGGAGAAGAACTTCAGATAGAGATTTCAAATAAACAAAGGATTGATGATAAAGATGAAGAAAAAGTTACTGAAGTAAAAGAAGAAAAGCCAGTAATAAGAACAGGAAAAAGAAAGAAGCAAAAGGCTAGGAAGGGTATAAATGTTGACAAGAGTCCACAAGGAGATTCTAAGACTGATGAAGAAGAATCAGTAGAAGCTATGAATCCTACTCCTTTGGATACAAAATCCAATATTGTGGCAAATTAGAAGATATTTCAACAAGGGGAAAGAAGCATTTATCAGATAATAAGAGCAAATAAAGCTGATACAGTTTATATGAGCTTGGACTAATTCTTAAAGACTTCACAGAGAGGATCTTATTGAACTATACAGGTTGGATTATGCAAAGTATGGTACAAATAGGCCTAAGATAGCTTATGACAGAGTATTATAGGATAAGTGATCTCAGACTATGTTTGGGGGATCCACCATCTCAAGAAGATGCCATTTGGAGCTTAAAACACTACATCAAAAGATAATCAGTTGGAGAGATTATGATAAGCTTAAGTATACTTGATAAAAATATATTTTAAAAGAAAATATGCATCGTGTTTTTGGCAACGCTGCCGAGGAGCTAATACTTTTAGTTTTAAAATGAGAACAAGAAGAAGCAAAGCAGGGACTGTTACTCCGTTTGCTAATCTGGAAAGACAATTTTGAGCAAGAAGAGAGGTTTCGCCCGAACCCATTCATAACATCTATACTTTCTACAAATCTAAGTCATCCGAGTTAAATACAGAAAATGTAGATATTGAAAACCACACATTGGAACAATACTTAGCACTTGACCAAAACAACACTAGAAGAAGATTCACCTGTCCTGATGACTCAACATTTGAAATTAAGCGACAACTTCTAAGGGAATTACATAAGATTTCCTTCTTGGGTGGTCCAACCGATAGTGTTGTCGAACATATTAGTAATGTGCTTGAGATCGCTAGCATATTCAACGCTCAAGAGTCTACTCTTGTACAAGTATTCCCTCTAACTCTAGAAGGAATCACTAAGAGATGGTTTGAAAGAACATCGACCGAATGTACAAAGAGCTGGAGTAATATCAAGCAAAACTTCATCCGGAGATTCTGCCATCCTACGATGATATTCAAGCAGTTGAGTGAAATTCGAAATTTTAAGTAAGAAGATGGAGAATCCCTTTTCGATACTTGGGAAAGATATAACAACCTACTTTTCAAGTGTCCCTTTTATAATCTCAATGATCACCAAAAGGTAAACACCTTCTACAATGGATTAAATAACCAAACTCGACGAACTGTCGATGCAAACGGTCTTATTCCCTGGTTGACGGCTTCATATGCATTGAAGTCAATCCAAAAACTGGTCAAACATTCGCATAAATGGCATTGCGAGGAAAATCACATAACTACCCCTGACCCACTACGTATTATCACCGAAAAGTTGAAACTTTTAAACCACGAAATGGATGAGCTAACAGTATATTTTGTAAATTGAATACGGATGATGTCAGAAAAAGTTACTATGCTGAGGTAAAAAGCATAAAATCAAGTAAAATCGACTACGATAAGACCTACACTGAATAAAGCAATTGTCCAACTAGCCTCAAAGACAAATTCGAGCAATGTCTGATGGAATCTAGCGAAAGACAAGCAATCCAAAATGAGTGGATGGAGAAAATCATGATAAATACCGATCTAAGTTTAAAGAATCATGATTTATCTATAAAAAGGATAGAGAAAAAAGTAAATCACCTCGCTCAGTTAATCTCCACACACTACCCTAGGCATACTCTAATACCTAAAACAGAGACATTTGGTGAAAAAGTAAAAAGGCACATCCTTGAGGAAAATAAGGAACCAACTACAACTCATGATAAACCAAAACAACAAATACAATATTTCATATGTCGCGAGCCAAAAAAGCCTTTAGGAAACTAATAGTAAAACAACATAACTCAATGGGACCACTGTTAAAAGTTAGTAACGAGGATAAGAAAAGAGGAATCCATAAGCCTAAAAAAATGATTAAAGGATTTTACAGAGGTTGCCTTAGTTTAGGAAACGAGTATAAATACGACCAGAAAGTTATATATTGGATTCAGGGATGTATTGATGACGGGATGACGTAGAATGAGATTGAGTCTAACTTAAAGACTCGTTAATAAACAGAAAGTTATATATTGGATTCAGGGATGTATTGATGACGGGATGACGTAGAATGAGATTGAGTCTAACTTAAAGACTCGTTAATAAACAAAAGTGCTTGTCGGGAGACAAACCGTCTTTTATTTAATGAAATTTCTTACTTTGTTTTGCAGGATCCAAAATCTAAGAGGCAATTATCGAGACCGGCTCGACTCATATTCATTTGGTAAATTTGCTGAATTTGCAGCAGTTACGGTGTAACAGATTAAGTTTACGCCGTAACCACTACAGTTACAACGTAACCCATTTCAAGGTTACACCGTAACACCTTAAAACATAAATTTTTTACCATTTGATTATGACGTAACCACTAAGGTTACACCGTAACCTCTTTCTGAAATCTTAAAACTTTATGTTTTAAACATGTCTAAACCTTGTATATGTAAATGGACTTTGTGGGTATGTTCCTTGGAAACCCTCACGAGACTAAACTCGTCTACTTGGGCCACCAAGTGGTTTAAAAGGCTTGTTGCATATGCTAAATGCAACAGTGATTCCTACGAAAGTGAGTTAGGTTTGTATTTCCTCTACACTTCATAATTCTTGTAGAATGGTTTTATGCTTTAGTTTGTTTCT
>BQNB010054671.1:20112-39446 GCA_026074375.1 Tanacetum coccineum | reverse complement strand
TTTTGTGATTAACCCCAAATCTTTACATAAAACTAGTTTATTAGATTCTTCTAGAACAAAATATTTCTTATCACCAATAAGGAAAGATTTTCTAGATTAGGAAAGATTGTTTCCACTTATGGTTAATCTTATTTTGTCTTACATGATTAATATAACTAGCTTATAATTAATCATGTGTTAACTTAAATAATTTGATTAGAAAAGGTTTATGCAAATAATAATATTTTTCTTTGATCATTAACTATGTTTAATAATGCCATATGTATACCTTAACTGATTTGTCATCATCAAGTAAACTTTCGACTAAATAACTTGTTTACATAAACTTTTATGTAGTATGCCATTATATTTGTTATTATCAAAACATGAAGATCATTAAATATAAATATCATTTTACTTGAATATTTGTATTAACAATCTCCCCCTTTTTAATGATGACAAAATATAAACTCATGCTTATTTAAAAGTTACTAAATAAGTATTTAGTAGATGAGTTTACATTTCTTCTCCCCCTTTTTGTCAAAGAAAAAAGTGTTGTAGAGGCGATCCTTGCAAGTCTTGTTTTGACGAATGCTAAGTCACTTGGTTACAAACTTAAAGTAAAAAATAATGACTAAGTTGCAAGTGCTCCCCATTGGTGTATACTCCCCCTCGCTTGGGGCACCAAGGAATCGAGCTATGGATGCGTGCTACAAAACAAAGTTAGTAGACAAACAAAAGTATATATGACAAGCCAATCATAAATGCGCACTATACATTTCACATAATGACTTTATCATCAACAAAAGCTATGAAAATAAAGTTAATCCCATTATAAGGGGTATATAAAAACATTTAAATTTGGCATTAAAGCATTATACATGATACAGCATTAACTAGAAATTAAAGAAAACATTAAAAAATCCTAAATCTTGGATAGAAAACATTTTTTCCCATATAATCGGAGGGGTGAGGTGAGATGGTTATGCGACTAATACGGAAAGTAAGGTGGATGTGATGGAGAGCCGAGGTAAGGTGTCGAATGTATAAAAACATGTAGTTGACATGGTTTCAGAGCATTTGGATTTCATGCCTTGTGGTGCTACAACATTGACAAAACATGTTGTGGACAAAACATGTTGTGGAGGTGAGGCATGTTATTTGGATGAACAAAATCCAAGATGTTTGGAGGATTTAGAAAATCTCGATTTCTAATATTTGGTGGTGGATGGTGAATGTTTTTTTATGTGAGAGGTGCATTGTTGTGAGGAGAGGTGTTCACCGATTGTGTTGATTGTTAATGTTACAAAACAAAGGTTGGGTGATGGCTAATGGTTAAATCTGGGTGGTGGATTTAGAAGCCAGGAGGTGGTCGAGAACACGTGTTGGTGGAGATAGATTAGAAGGGCCCAGTGGCTAATTATCCATGGTTTGAACATAGGGATCATTTGGTGACATTTGAGGTGGAGGAAGTTCTTGAGGTTCTAGTTTTATTGGAATGACAAAATGAAGTTTAGGTGGTGGTGCAACATGAGTTGGTGTCAAAGACTCATTTTGATGATGATGAAGAGGTGTAGTGTGTACTTTTGCTAGAGATGGATTTTGATGGAGCTTGAGGTGGTGAAAGGGATTTCTTTCTAGGAGGTGGTGAGGGAGTTTCTCATTTGGTTGTTCTTACTGTGGGATGTGACGATTGACATTAGTTTGGGATACTTGTCACTCATTCTTGTGGGTTTTTCTTTGAAGTTTGGCGAATTTGTTTTGGATGAACTAGTCATAGTGATAAACTAGTAAGGTTGTATATGAGGATTATGGTGAAAATGTGAAGAAAATAGTGTTTGAGGATGATGATTATTGTAACAATTCACATTTTCACATCTTATTACGTCAATAAATATTCAACTAATTATTTTAAAACTTCTACGCGTTTGCTTTTAGTTTTAATCGTTAAGTTAAATCACGTAAACTAAAAATCAACAATCAATGTAAAGACACCAAACAAATAAAAGTTTACGTCAAGCAAGCAATATATTATTTTTACGAAATTAATAATCAACTTTTTATATTTTATTTTTATTGTTAGTAAAACGTTTTCAGTTTGCAATTAAATACATTTAGGCATACCCAGAAGCATCAATACCTATCTATACACAACCAAATACCCACAATTATACCCAATACTCAAAAATTAGAAAAATCTCTTATATACATGCACATGTGGCCGGATATATATAGAGATAAAACACAAGGAATATATTTTTGAACTTGCTTTCTAATATACCATGTGCTTATATAACCAAGCAAGCAAACTCCTACCAAATACTTACACACTCCATACATTCTTACACATTTACCATACCATTCTTACACAATGGTCATTCAAGACTAACCATGGTTAAGTTAAAGTAACCTTAGCTAGTTAAATCTTGCTATAAAAGGCCTCTTATGTACAAGTTCATTCACATAACACTTCAACTAGCAAAATCAAACACAATTCCTCTTTTTTTTATGCTCCAACCTACGACACACTTTACACACCCATATGCATTTTTAATTTTTGATTTTACAAGTATTCCAAGTATTTAAGGTTCATTATAAGACACATCTAAGGTGTATTGGAAGCTTGGTTAAGTGTTTAAAAGGGTTAATCAAGAAAAGTGCAAGATTAAGATTTTCTTGGAAAAGGGTTTTCTTGATTTGGAAGCTTGGGTTTTGATTCAAACTAGGGTTTAGATTTTATTTCTCTTCATCATACATCATCCTAAGGTCATCTAAAAACCCTACTCTCTTTACATTTATGATTTTATGTGTATATAATGTTTATATAGTAAATCACCTTTAGGAAAAATATTATAATGTAATATTGGATTTTTACTTTGATCATTGTTGATATACTTTTTTTCATATGTTATTTTGATGTTAAAAATAAAACCCATGGGGGTTTTTTTGGGGGGGGGGGAATGAAAGTTATATACTTATACAAGTTAGGTTTTTTTATACAAGTATATATAAAATTAAGGGTTTATAAGATTTATTATTATAGGTTTAATGGATAAATAAATGGGAGCCGCTGATGTTCTTGGAATATGATGGATATATAACCTAAAGTATATGATACTTATAGTATAAAATATGGTAGAGGACTTATAGCAAACCAACTAAGCTAAAAACTTATAAAAACAAGTTTTTAACAAGTTTTAAACACATTTTAACTAAAATATGAAAACCTATTGTTTTAATCACAAGAATAAAGTATTCATTTTATATTTTTCTTAAAATACTTACAGTTACACCGATACGTTAGGCATATAGAGAAACTCGAAAATCGAGTTTAGTTATAACAGAAGAAGATACGCCATTTGCAAGTTTACGATAATAAATATTTTTATAAAAATAATCTTATAAAAAATTACTATTCATTACAGAAACTTTTTGGAAAATATCTTAGTTAGATAGGACTTTTAATTACAAAGACGTGCTCGAAAGAATCACTAAAAATGGACTTAAAACGAGAAAGATACGCACTATTTTATACTTGTGCACTATTTCCTGACGCGAATAGTGTTGGTTTGTTTTTAATTAAAAAAATTGTAAAACATTTTAGAATCACTTAAATAATATTTATACATGTTTTAAACTTTATAAATATTATTTTACAAAGACAATTGAATTATTTATTCGATTATACGAGTACAAATACATGGTTATTATTTATCAAATGCGATTTAAATATTACTTCTCAATTACAATTAGATGGTGATTTAGCTATATAAAATTATATACGGTATTTGTTATTCAAAGTACTTAGTACTCATACGACCTATAACTAATTAGGTACGCATTATCGAACAATTTCGATGGACGAATTAATTCTGTGACATGTCCATAGTTGATTCATTTACTCGAGGTGAGTTCATAGCCCCACGTTTTACATTTATAATGATTTACAAGTTTTAGGGTGAGAAACATGCATGATTTTACAATTGGACATAAGTGGACATTTTTACAGTATGATTGCGTGTTTGCCTAAGTAGCGATAATTCTCTAAGCCCACAATCATGAACTGTCAATTACTATGTGAGCGTGAATGTTATGATTTAGATCTAATTTGGTTTGACTTCGTTCGGGTGATTAGCTATTACTGGACATATATACGATCGTATACCATGTCGGATTTGGGATGTTGCGGGTTAGAACATCATCACGAGCAATGTTGGTAATTTATATTGCAATTCATTTATGTCGAGCTTCAGTGTCATGAGCTTAGGGAAATATAATTGTATTTTTATGATGTTTGCATCTGTTGCATTATCATACACTTGGAAAATATTGTGGTCCTACATTATACATTTTACAAACCTATGATTTCACCAACATTATTATTGACGTTTTAAAGCATGTTTTCTCAGGAGGTCAATGAGGTACAAGACAAGGGATACATTGGTGGTTATATTTTGGAAGTCATGTGCATTAAAGATTTGGTTGCATTACATTTTGGAGAAATATTTGTTATGTGCTAGAATCTTTATCTTTTGAACAATGAACAAGTGAAGCTACAGGCTTTTGTAATCAAAACAATTTGTTTAAATCCAATGTATCAGTTTTACGACTCTTTTTAAGGTCGTTCTTATATATATCTTATGCTATTGATCTATGAAGTAACACTCTCTGACCCATATTTCGCTGCGACCCAATTTAGGGGTGTTACAATTATAAGGAAAAAGTGGTGATATGAATTATATAATGGTTCTTGGATTATATGGAGAACATGTTATATCCTAAAGTTTAAAATCCCACATAGTATCATATAGAATGGATATAAGATTAAGTATAAAAAGTTTATAATCATGAAATTCGCAATTTTTGGTGCTTGGCCTGGAGATCCACGGATCCCCCAAAATAATGTACGGATCTACCATATGGTGGATTCGTAGGTCGCAAACTTCAACAAAAACGACCAGAACATCAATTTGCACCCCAAACACAAAACAAATTATCATGCAAGTAATGTTGTAGATAGATCCTAATCCTATGAAATTCATTACACATAATCTAATAGACTTACACATTATCCTATTAATATTACACGTACTAAGTTAACGTAATTTAGTTAAGATTTTAAGATATCCTAATACAAATTGTCTTTGACTTACCATAGAACGATTCCATGATCGTGATGATCATGGAGAGGCAAAAACGGATGTCATCGCTTGATTTCACCAATTAGGAGGAGAATTTGCTCATAATATCCATAGAGGGATGAAGGAGATGAAGTGTTTACTTTTGAGAGAGAAACGAGTTATTTTGAATAATTGTGAGAGCTTAGATAGAAGGAGACCGTAAGGTAACGGTTCATTAGGAGAGTTTTTGGAGTGTTGCATTCATTTGGCCACAAAGAATGCTAGATTGAATGGAGTGGAAGTAGTGATACAATAGAGCATGTATGCACCACAAGCAGATAATTAAATTTTGGGTCTTGTCACAAAGAATGTTTTCTCTGATAACAATTTATGTGTTTTTGAGATAAGGACACACTTCATCAGTGTAGAGAAAATTTGGGTTAAGTGTGTCGTATTTTTCTCCATTAAGTCATGGTTATGTTAGTTATGATTGACGTGGGATGATCAAGTTTTATGAAAAATGGATCGCTCGTTTGTGAGTTATTGTAGTTTAGAATGGATGCAAGCGACCATTCATTGCTATAAAAGCAGTGTCCTTTGTGAGGAAGATCTTGAAGAATTCTGAATTCTCTTAAAGTAAAAAGAAATTTTTCTTCATAGATGTTGAAAGAGACAAACCAATCATTGTATTAATCAGTAATGTTGAAAAAGATCGATGAGTTAAAGAGGAAATTTATGGGTAGATTTTTTCATCCAAGAGGTTAGAAGGATTGAAAACCATTTTTAAGGAAGATTTCTTCAAGATTGACTTGAGTGTTGAAGTTGTTATCAATGATTCTTCCCTCATGTATAGACCGGTTTGCAAAGTCTTCATATGACATTGGATATCTAAGGAGTTTATTGTGATTTCTATGAGAAAATATTATAAATGATAATGACTCGATAAGTGAAAAATATAATGTAAGTGTGTCTATATGGACTTGATGTGGGTGTGCGGTTTGCTTGACTCAAACAAAAGAAAAACAGCAAGAATAATAGTAATAAGCAAACCTTAATGCACAACCTATGTTTGATATTGCTCAAGATGAATGGAACGAAAAATGCTTATGGTTATGCACTTTGTATATACATTCAAGGAGTCTTAATGCATGAATAAAAGGTTTTTGCGATGTTTATTAACAAGTAAGTTAACAACCCTTGTTTTGAAACAAGTTTCTAGACTGTGAAATCATAATTTGGGTTTTTGTCAAATTTGATTGTTGGAGGATCGCTTCAATTATGCTCTTTTGAGTATTATCAGTAGTTATACTTTGTTTTATCATAGTTCTAATTGCATAAAATAACAGAAAAATGAAAGCCAAATTATGTGATTTTTTTTTTCGATCAAAATCAAAACCCTAGATATGAAATTAAATAGAAAATAAGATTAAATCACTTACAATAGTTGTTATAGATTGATGATTTGTTGATGATCTTGTAGATTAATTGCTCCAATTGCCGATTTGAGTTATGTTTGTTTGAGGGTTTTGGTATTTGAGTTCGTGAGTGTTTTTGTTTAATACTTGTTGTGGTCTTAATTTGTTTAAAACCAGTTATTTACTCGTGATCTGTGACCCACGGATCCGCCTAAACCACATACGGATCTCCGTATGGTGGATCCGTGATCCGCAAGTGTCCATAAAAATGGACAGAGTTGATTTTTAGGCAAATTGAGATATGGTGTTATGTTTTTGGAAATTGAAGTATGTTATATATACTATTAGAAGTATGTGATATAATTTTCGGAGTCGACGTCCAAGTTTTGAGTGAACCGTGCAACTTGTCATGAATTTCCCGATGAAATTCTGACATAGTCGATCCTACTAGGAGTGTGTTATCTTTTAGCATAAGTTTGACCATTACTAATAACACAATCATTTATGAACATTTAGACTCAACAAAACATCGTCAACACAAGTGTGAGTTGCAATTCGATGATTGTTCTTTTCGTCTTTTTCAATCGATTTCGTAATTTCATGTATTGACCATACATGTAGATTTTGAAGATATCTATGGTCATTTTATTGATATTTTCATTATCTAGTAAAATTTTAATCTTGATTATGTTCATGATCGGAAGTTTTGTAATAGGAACTTGTAATGAGAATTAACATCTTTTGAATAATGAATAATTACTTCATTAGAGTTTCTGCTTACGATTATTTTTTAGGATGATGAAGGATCACTATCCATGATAAGTTCTATCATTCCTAATCCCAATCTTAAATAATTAAATACTTCATGTTTTAAAGGCTTATTAAATATATCGGCTATATTATCTTCGGATGCAACTTTCTCGATAGAGATATTACCCTTTTGGATGTTATCGCATAGAAAGTGGTGACGGATTTCTATTATGTTTAGTCTAGACGTGTTGTATACGGGGGTTTATTAACTTAAGTCGATTGCACCTTTATTTGTCACATAATCGGAAACGTTTGCGAGGCGTTAGAATGAGATGTTGTTACTATTAATATACTACATTATATGTAAAATGTAAGTAGAGTTTGCCAAAATTTAGCTAATATATTTAATGCCTAAGATAACCGTGTTGTTATATTATTATTTTGCTTACCTTTATTATGCTGTTTAGCACTCTCTTTTTGTTTTTGTTTGTATTTATTGCTCTAAGCGTTTTTTTCTTATTTCGTTAGATTGTTTTTTGTTTATTCTACTTTATTTTTTTTTATCTTTAGCCGTAATCTTTCTTTTTCACCTTCCCTTTTTTTATTTTATTTTTTTTTATCTATTTTGTTAATTTTTTTTTTTTATATTAATTATACTATTGATTGTTATTCCTTGTCGATGAGAGCTTGTTTCATCCATGTGCTTGTTGACATGCCTTTCGTCGGAGACGTTATTCGGCTTCGGGCGTGGAGTTAGCAGGGGTTATTGTTCTTAGCGAACCATTGATGTTAAACTACATCCTTGAAAGGATACAAATGCTCCATAGTGCTTTTTGCGATCAAACGTAATCGCCGTGTGCTCGGTTAAGTCGGCATAAACTACAGTATCTTTCCGGTTCCTTTGGATACCATATCCTAAGTGACTCGCTTCCTCTAATATTCCTAAATGGGTAGTTAGGAATTTTCTTGGAACCGAGCAATAAGCAAACACTAAAAAAATAATATCGGGCATTCTTGCATGTTAAATAAGAAGTAAAACTACCATTCATACCTGATATTTAGAGCTATCCTCGGGTCTGAGTTGGCTTCTTCATCTTAGTAGCTTGTTTTCGTGACATCGGCGTCTTGAGTTGGTTTGGAACCTCTATATGAGATGTTTTAAGAAAATTGATCATTTGTATTAGGAAATAATAAATTATTTAAACATTCAGCAGAAGCATAAAAACAGACAATACGACATTGTTTTAAATAGTACAAATGATCTTCAGATAACAGGAAATGACTGCAATGCATGCGACTTCATATAGCATCTTCGTTCTTAACACCTGATGTAACACCCCCAAATTGGGTCGCAGCGGAATAAGGGTCCGGGGCGTGTTACTTCAAGATCAATAGCACAAGATATATAAGAACGACACAAAAAGTCGTTTAAAATGATACATTAGATTTAATTGAAAGACTTAATACAAAAGCATATAGCTTTACTTGTCCATTGTTGAATATTACAAAAGTTGACAATACATTTCCCCAAATATGATGCACCTAAATCTTTAAGCGTGCAATCCAAAATGTAACCCAATGCATCCCTGGCATCCCATGCCTATTGATCTCCTGAAAACATTGCTTAAAAACGTCAACATAATTGTTGGTGAATTCATAGGTTTGATAAATCAAAATGTGTAGGACCGCAAGACTTTTTAGTGATAATGCAACACATGCAGATCTCACAAAACTAGATTACATTTACACTAAGCTCATGACACTGAAGCTCGACGATCTTTCTTGCAATTAAACTATATATTGCAATTTCTGCCCGATTAGATGTTCAAGTAACATTAATATGAGTCCATAATTAATATTAACATGTCTTATGTATTTCTTTATCTTGAAACAACGCCCATATGGATGTCTACCCTAAACATCCTAAATTCGACATGCTATAACGTTCGTTCTCGATGATAGCTAATCACCCGAACGGGGAGGTCGTTTCCCGAATAGATCTATTAAATAACATTCGCGCTCACATAATGTAGTACTCAACTACATCTATGCAATTGACAGTTCATGACATGGGACTTAACTGGGTTATCGCAACTTAGGCAAACATGTAATCAATACTTGCGTCCAATTTATAAAACAAAGCATGTTTCCACCCCATAATTATAAATCATTGAAATCGTAAAAATGTGGGGCTATGAACTCACCTTGAGTTCAGATAATCCAAATATCGCAGATAAAGCGTCACGTAAAAGATCGAATGCAACCTAAATTATCATAGGTCGTATAAGTACCGAGTACTTGAATATAATCTTATAGTTGTTACATCGTACTATCGTTCGGGCTATCATAATCTAAGAGGTCATGACATGACGTTCGAGGAGTTAGGACACTTTAAATCGTAAATCCAACAACTCGTCGATACGCCATCCGAAGAGGCCTCATTATGAAACTCCCTAGTAATATAGTACTTTGATAACCACAAATAATTCTATATAGTTCAATCACCAACTAATGGTTTTGGTAAAATTACGTTTAATAAGTAAAAACGTTTATAATTATCGTTTTAGTAAAACTAGCATAACTTTTGCGTTTTAAGCCCGATTTTGACGTTTCTTATGCCCATCTTTTCGTATTAGGACGAGTTATCATAATTTGACATTTTCAATATTTTGACCCTCTGGTGAACAGTAACTTTTACTGTTCACATCAGACGTGACTTTTATTTAAATCGTATTTGTTGTCGTAAAACCCGTAAATGTCGTATTTTATTCGTTATAGCTCCGTTTTTAACGATTCTTTCGAGGACGTTCTCGTTTTTGAAAGTTCTATAATTTTATGAGGTTTACAAAAATATAACTTTCTGTCATGAATAGTAACTTTTATAAAAATAGTTTTATAAAAGTATTAATTGTCGTAAACTCGCGAAATTCATAACTCGTTCGTTATTAATTGAAAAATTACGATTCTTATCATTTTGGAATCCTAAAAATATGTATTATTTGTTAAAAATATCAAACTTGCTGTTTGAATAATTTTTATAAAAAGTTTTTATAAACTCCGTTTAATTAACGTATAACTCGTTTTTAACGTAACTTTTTCGTTATTAATCCGTTTGACTGTTTCTTACTTTTTCGGAAAGTATCTTTTTCATGAAATGTATTATCTTATAAAAATATAATATAAGTATATTTTTATAATACTTTTGGACAGAATGTTTACATAACATTCATAAGTCCATTTTTGACCTAGTTTTTATGTTTTACCACTTTAGACTTTTTAAGCTTAATTAAGATTGTAAAATACTTAGGTATCCATTTATAACTTCATATTACTAACCATTATAACATGGGTATTAAGTTCATAAAACTATATTTACAGAAAATTCCAAGTTTACAAGTCTTTAAACATGTCTACTAATGGTGATTTTCCATTATATTAATTTATCACATATGAATATAATCATATAAATGAAAAGTTAAGGGCTTAAGATAACCTTAATGAGATGATGTAGGATGATGAAAATAAGTGCTAAACCCTTGTTTAGACTTTAAACCCAAGATTATAACCAAGAAACCCTAGTTTCCAAATGAAAACCCTAACTTTCTTTTACTTGAGTAATACTTGGAAATTGTGATTCAATGGTTGGAAACACCTTAGAATGTCTTAGGATGGATGTATATAGAAGTGTATAGCTTGTAGAAAAATTGATATGGATTTGTTAAAGGGGGGGTGTTTGTGCCGTAGCTTCCAAGAGAGAAAAGGGAAGAGTTTTGTTTGATTTTTGCTAAGTGTATAAGAGTTATGTGATGTCTTTCATTAGTTACTTGCACTTATAAGATTCAATGGTCAAAAAGATTGCAATAGTTAGTCAAGGAACATGGTAAGGTCATTAGGGATGGGTCTTGGTCATAGTCTTTGGTCAAATAGACAAGTTATGGCTAGACATTAATGAGTTAAGTTGTACATTGACCAAAGTGGAAGAGTTGTCTTATTTTTCTTGTATAAAGGGCTATAATTTCGGCATATAAGAGATGTATATGATATATTTGAGTAAACTTTATGTATTGGGTATAAAAGTGGGTATTTGTTGAAGCGTAGAAAAGTTTTGGTGGTTCCGGAGGTGCCTAAACGCAATTTATCGCGAAACGTATACACTTTACGTATCCGATAAAAATAAAATGAACAAAGTTAATAATTATTCTCAAAATAATTACTTAACCCTTGCTTGATGTAAACGTTTAATCGTTTGATGCCCGTTTACATTGAATGCTAATTTTTAGCTTACGCGATTTAGCTTATCGATTAAAATTAAAAGCGAACGCGTACGAGAAAATAAAATAAATAGTGAATTTAAATAGCGTCGTAAATGACCTGAAAATATGAAATGTTACAGTCTCCTCCGGTTAAAAGAGCCTTGTCCTCAAGGCTCAAGTTGCGGCACTTGAGGAAGGTACGGGTTCGGAGAAAAAGATGCGGATATTTCTTCCGGAATAATGTTGATGAAGAGGTGTAGATAATTTTTATTATTATTACTATTATTAAATATTTTTATTTATTATTTATTTTTATATGAACAGTGCCCCCAACGGTCGGTGAACAGTAACCCCCAACGGTTACTTTTCCCCTTTTTATAAAAATTTTTCTCCTCCATTTCTCCATACAACACTTAATCTTTCACTTACATTTTCTCTTATCCAATCCTTAAAAATGTTGCACATTATCACGATCTTGGCGATGGCGACCGCGATAGCATCACTACGCGGCATTATCTTGCCCTACTTCCATTACGAAGAAGGATTTCAGTTATTTGGCAATGGTTCTAGCGGTTTCTCGTGCAGGTCATTATCCTTGCTATTTGGCTGTGGATCTATTCTTGAAGGACAGATCTATGGTTAGGGGAGAGAGTTTGTGTGTGTGAAAAGTGTAGTACTTGTTATATTTCTTTTTGTGTGTTCCCTCTACTTAGGTAGTTTTGATCTAAGATAATAACGGTGTCGTTGTGGCATTTAAGAGTGTTGGTGATGTGTGTTTATGTGTCTTTGGGTTATTGTAGTTTTTTGTGTTTGTTTTTGGGGTTCTTCTTTGTTATTGGTGAGGTCAGTTGATTGTGTCGTAGAGCCTAGCTTGGTAATCTTTTTGATTTCCTTCTAAATTTGATTTAACTTGGGTGTTTCAAGATTGTGATGTTGGTTTTAATATTTATTGTGGGGACCCATAGCTGCGGCTCATAGTGGGCTATTTGTTCCCTCAGCTTTTAAAGCGTTAGTTATAACATTCTCCTCTCTAGGTGACGGATTTCATACCTATGATGGCATTACCAATACTAAGTTCTATGGCATTGTGTCAATGTTGAATAGGTGATTTAGTAATTTCCCTAATGGCGAGCAAATTTGATAGCGAATTATCCTAAGGCGACTAGCGATGTGTCTTGGCTTCGTGGCTTAGGATTTGGTATAAAATGACGTCGGCTTTATAGTAAGGTGGAGTAAAGGTCTGCTTAGTTGTTATGGTTACTAATTCAATTTCCTAAAGTAAACGCGTCTTATGAATACGTACACAAAACTTGATATAATTAAAAGGTGTTTCTTGATAAGAAGTTTTAAGATGACTACTCTCAGCATGGGCATGGTTCTTCCTGAATTATACATAGGTGATCAAGTTATGTATATTTGAGGACTAACGATGCAATGCTCATTTTGTCAAAATAGTGTTATGTTTTCATGAGATTTGAGAGAGTGACTCGTATAACTAAAATAGAGATTTAAAGTAACATTGGCGAAATGAAAAGCCTCATGGCATAAATGAATGATGGTATCGTGTAAGAGAAAAAAAAATAGCTCATATATATATGGGTATTCTCATATAATACCAGTATTGGTGCTCAAGGAAGCAAATGAGAAATCAGGAAGTACGCGAAAATCGGAGGGGTCAATATTTATATATCTGACCGATATAAGGTAAATAATAAGAGGTCATAAGATAGACGTAAGAGAGCGAAATCATAGCCAAGTATTAAATACTCATTATCCATGTAATAGTAGTAGGGATGCAAAAGAGAGCTTATAAGTTACCTGGGAGCAAGCGCGCACGGATATCGGATAAAACAAGGAGAGAGAGAGAGAACTATTTATTTTGAAATCATGGTCTTTGTTAGGCTTTGAAACGAACTCAGTTCTCTATGACTTCAGCTCTGATACCATCTGTAACACCCCCACACCCATAAATTCAGGACAACCGCTGCGGTTGGTAACATTGGGGTGCTGCTACTTCAGGGCACAAAACACAAGTACGGAAACGATCCCGCCCTAAAATGGTCGTTATAATAAAAGTATGTTATATTTAATAAAAGATCTGAGTTGCACAGGTTCATTTATAATGTATTAGAAAACATTGTCAAAACGTTTGTCGAATAGTACTCAAGTTATTAAGCCTTCAAATTATTATATGCGCGACTCGAAGCTCCCAATGCTCCACTAGCAATAGTAACCTAAAAATACATTCTACAACGTCAACAATAATGTGGTGAATTCATAGGTTTAAAGTAAAAAAGCAGGAGTATTGAAATAATTTAAGAAATATTTCAGAAGAAAAGTAGCGTTACAGTATTTCAAAGTGTTATTTCCGAAATCCAAGTAGTGATTCAGTAAATCTAGAAGTATTTATAAAGTGGACCACAAGATCGAGAGTAATGGGTGGTTTATGTACATATTCGAAGTCCAAAACAAGTAATGTAGACAAGAGAAAACACATTCATCAAGTTCTACAGTATTTCATTATTGCAATAAAGCTCAAGGACACGAGAAGCCCATTAACTAGATTTGTGCCCCATTCAGAAAATAGGATGCTTGCAAACACTCTAACATCTCTCAAGGTTAAATTGCTCCCGATCCAAAATAGTGACCCAAGTAAGGGTGGGGATTGTTTAGTCCGTAGATTATCCATATCACCAGCGCTCACTAGTAATAGCAATTAACGGTTCATGATAATAGGGACTTCACGGCAATAAGGTAAACTTGGCATTATAATCAGGCGTAATCTGGATAGCATACACTTTGAAAAACACTTGTGTCCAATAGTAAAACAAGCAATGTAATTCACCCCGTAGATTTTGTAAAACAATTGTAGAAAAAGGGGGCTATGAACTCACAAAGTATTGAAAGGTAATTGTATTGTAGTAAAATATACAAGTTTGTAAACGAGCATGTATTCCCCTCGCGGGTTTATAAAACATTGAAAAAATATTGAATTGCCATCAAAAAGACTATGTCACATCTCAAAGTATTGAAAAGGTTAATTGTACTGTAAGTATATTATAATGAGTTAAGTAAAAGGGAGCATGTATTCTCCACTCCGCGGGTTTTATATAACATTGAAAGATTGTAATATGCGAGACTTTAGAAACTCACCTCGAGAGATGCGAAATTCAACAAGAGTCGCCACAATAGAAAAATGTGTCACGAGGATCCTGAGGAACCTAATCCTATATATAGGTCGATTTTAAGTAGTGGTACTTGAATATATATCTATTACCAGTTGTTACACTCGTACTTTCGTTCGGGCTATCATAATCTAAGAGGTCATGAATGACGTTTCGAGAAGTTAGGACACTTTAAATAGTTAAATCACAACCAACTCGTCGATACGCATCAGCTCGAAAGTGGCCTCATTATGAACTTCCCATAGTAATTTCGTACTTGATAACCAAGTTTACTCTTTTAGTTCATATTATCACCAACTATGGTTTTGGTAAAATTACGTTAATAAGTAAAAACGTTTTATTAATGTAGTCGTTTTAGTATAAACTAGAGTAACTTTTGCGTTTTTTTTAAGCCGATTTTGACGTTTCTTATGCCCATCTTTTTGTATTAGGACAAGTTATCATAATTTGACATTTTCGATATTCTTGACCTCTGTGTGAACAGTAAACTTTTTAATGTTGCACAGATCAGACGTTGACTTTTATAAAAAATCGTATTTGTTGTCGGTAAAACCGTAAGTGTTATTTTGGTATTCGTTATAGCTCCGTTTTTAACGATTTTTCGAGGACGGTTCTCGTTTTTGAAAGTTCTATAATTTTAGATGAGGTTTAGTCAAAAAATATTCTTTCTGTCTATGGCTCCTCCTGTTAATTTTATAAAAATAGTTTTATAAAGTATTAATTGTCCGTAAAACTCGCGGACTTCATAACTCTTTCGTTATTATTGAAAAATTACGATTCTTTATCCAGTTTGGAATCCTAAAAAATATGTAATTATTTATTAAAAATATCAAACACCTTTGATGTTATACATATTTTTATAAAATGTTTTTATAAAAATTCTTTTACGACTCCGTTTAATAGCGTATAACTTGTTTTTACCGTAACTTTTTCGTTATTAATCCGTTTGACAAGTTTCTTACTTTTTCGGAATCGTCGTGAAATGTATTATCTTATAAAAATATAAAATAAGTATATTTTTATAATACTTTTGGACAGAATGTTTACATAACATTCATAAGTCCATTTTTTTGACCTAGTTTTTATGTTTTACCACTTTAGACTTTTTAAGCTTAATTAAGATGTAAGATTACTTGGTATTCCTTTTATAACTTCATATTACTAACCATAAACATGTGTATCACGCTTCACCTCCCCTTTAAAAACCTATATTTACCTATTTAACAATCTCCCCAGTTTACATGTTAAAACTTGTCCTAATGGTGATTTCACTATATAACATTTCACATAGCCATATATTCATATAAATGAAAAGTAAGGGTTAGTTAACCTTAATGAGATGATGTAGGATGATGAAAATAAGTGCTAAACCCTTGTTTAGACTTTAAACCCAAGATTATAACCAAGAAACCCTAGTTTCCAAATGAAAACCCTAACTTTCTTTTACTTGAGTAATACTTGGAAATTGTGATTCAATGGTTGGAAACACCTTAGAATGTCTTAGGATGGATGTATATAGAAGTGTATAGCTTGTAGAAAATTGATATGGATTTGTTAAAGGGGGGTGTTTGTGCCGTAGCTTCCAAGAGAGAAAAGGGAAGAGTTTTGTTTGATTTTTGCTAAGTGTATAAGAGTTATGTGATGTCTTTCATTAGTTACTTGCACTTATAAGATTCAATGGTCAAAAAGATTGCAATAGTTAGTCAAGGAACATGGTAAGGTCATTAGGGATGGGTCTTGGTCATAGTCTTTGGTCAAATAGACAAGTTATGGCTAGACATTAATGAGTTAAGTTGTACATTGACCAAAGTGGGAAGAGTTTGTCTTATTCTTTCTTGTATAAGGGCTATAATTTTTGGCATATAAGAGATGTAAATGATATATTTGACCCCCCCCCCCCCCCCCCCTCCCCCCCCCCCCCCCCCCCCCCCCCTACCCCCCCCCTCTTACCCCTGCTCCCCCCCCCATATACAACGAGCCGTCTCCTTCCAAACCACCACCCACAGCATCCAAGATAAAAAGGTCAACACCCCCCACACACCACACTCGATCCCCTCCCTGCCCCCCCCCCCCGCCCCCCTCCCCCCCCACCCCCCCCCCCCCCTCCCCCCCACCCCCCCCCCCCCCCCCCCCCCCCCCCCCCCCCCACCCACCCCCCCCCCCAACGAACACCGACTTTCCCCGGCCCGTGTTCCAGGGTAGTGCCTCTAAACGCAATTTATTCGCGAAAAGTATACACTTTCGTATCCGTTAAAAATATAGAACAAAGTTAATAATTATTTCTTCAAAATTAATTTACTTAACCCTTGCGTGAGGTAAACGTTTTATTCGTTTGATGATCGTTTTATATTGAATAGCATAATTTTTAGCTTACGCGATTTAGCTTATCGATTAAAATTAAAAGCGAACGCGTATATGAGAAAAAAAATAAATAGTGAATTTGAATAATTGCGTCCTTAAATGACTGAAAAAAATTATGAAATGTTTACTGCAGGATTTCCTATCCTCCTGTGATTACTTGAGTATCACCCTAATGTTCTGGCAAAACCACAAGGATAATGCGTAGGACTCTTTATACATTTCTCGTTATTCACATTCTGTGAGATACCAAGTATAATTTTGACAAGTGTCCTAATGAGATTTATGGATGATCTCTTTTGGCTCTAGACTCAATAGTGCACTTTGGTTTTAGTGATCGAAGGCTGGAGCAGACTGCCACCTTTTCAATATCAACTAACTCGGAGTGAGAAAGTCGATAGAAATGCGTGTAATCTCCATGAGAAATGAAACAAGAGTCTGTTGAGAGACCTTGAGTGGCTAGGGAGGGTTATGCATAGCGTCACTGGGTCCATGACTATCTTCAATGTCAGACAACACCTTAGTATTTCCGATAGTTTATGTATTGACCCAGTTTCTGCCTAAGTGTATGAAGGGCTTCTTTCTTTACACCCTTTATCCTTACATTTCTTTTTCATTCTTCAACCCCTTTAGTGCTTACCAAGGCTTTCATAACGAAACACCTTGGTTGGGTCCCATACAACACTTAAAAATACACCCTCCCCCCCCCCCCAACCCCCCCCCCACCCACAACCCCCCCCCCCCCCCCGACCCCCCCCTACCCCCCCCCACCCCCCCCCCCCACCCCGCCACCCCCCTCACCCCTCCCCCACCCTTCCCCCCCCCCCCCCACCCCCTATCACCCTCCCATCGCAATTCTCCACCCCCCCCCCCCCCTCCCCCCACCACCTCACCCCACCCCCCCCCCCACCCCCCCTCCCCCCCCCCCCCCCCCCCCTCCTCGCCCACCCCCAACTCACCCCACCCTCCTCCCAAACTCCACCCCTAAGGACTTTACAATATTATTGAGATCCTGGGTAGTTCCTTGACGGTTTCTTGGCTGGGTTCATGGGATTTGAATCCTATGCTCTAACCACACTTATAACTCCTTAAATTGTAAACTCATGGTCGATCTTTTGGGTTATTCCATCACAATCCTTCTAAAATCATTGAAAAGTTCAAAGTGTTTGATATAAATCCTTCAACCCCCCCCCCAAGACCTCCTTCACCACCTCCTTAACCCACAGTTTTTCCCCTCCCCCAATCCACTAAAAACTCACAATTTAAAATGTGCATAGTAATCGAAAGTCATACTAAGTAGAAAGTGCATTGAGTCCATTTTATATGATCACATTCAATACAACTTAGATGCAGTTTAATTCAATTTTTCTCCCTTTATCCAAAAGGTTAATCCCTTGATATTTTGCGATATAAAATTGATTAACATTCGGGGGACAAAAATGTTACACAATATTCTAATAGAGACATTATAATGCTCACTCCTCAATATTTGGAGTGTATGTATGATAGTGCTGGAGTACAATCTTTGAATTTTTTGATTTTTACTATGAATTTCTTGAAAATTTTGTACTTGAGCACACCTTATTATCACCATTACGTCTACACTACATATATACAAATTTACAAATTTTTATTATGTACTAGGGTTGACCTGCTATGATGAGGACATCATATGATAAATCATATGGTCCTTTCCAGCAGCCAAAGGTGTCCCCCATACAGTCTCCCATAAACAAATTTTTCCAGGCTCCTCAATAACCTTCTGTTCCTGAGTTGTCGATCAATAGCCTAGATCATAGCTCCAGCCCTTTCCCTGTCTATATTTCTCTAGACTGTCTGTGGCAAGTACTCCATCCGGATTCGCTTCAGAATATCATCAAGAGAAGACCGAACATCGTTGAGTGTACCATCACTAAACTTGTGGAGTTCATCAATATGCATCAATCTGTTCTTCTTGTCTTTATTCTGATATATGAAGCCTTTGGGATTGGAGTATGCTGTATATGGTGTATTTCGTTTGAGATCTGATCTGTAAGTATCCGACCTTGTGAGGTTGAGCTTCTTTTGATAACTTTCGACACCTAACTGAAGATATTACACACGCCTTCTGAGGACAATGCTTCTTGTAAACATTCGCAGTGAGACACCCAAAGCAAGATGTTCCTCAACGTTGAGATTTGTCAGCTTGCCTTGAACAAGAAGAAGCAGCATGTCTTCTATATCTTGAAGGCGAAGTCTGTTGTAGTCGCCTTCTTTGAATGTGTACAGCTTGTC
>BQNB010054671.1:3748-16502 GCA_026074375.1 Tanacetum coccineum | reverse complement strand
AAGTCTTCAACTTGGCTTTTCATGCATTTAGCTTATCTCGAGCACTATGGTATGGGATGGCTAAGAGGGTTTACAGAGCATGAGATATACATTAATGTTTAACCTTGAGTAGTATTTTGTGAATTTGGTTTCCTTTACAATCAACTTGTAATTTAATAGAAGAAAAACCTTCAACTTGGCTTTCCATGCATTCAACTCATCTCGAGCACAATGGTATGGGACGGCTAAGAGGGTTTAGGGAGAATGAGAGGTATACAATAATGTTTAACGTCGAGGGGTTTTTTTTTTTCTATTGGTTTTCTTTACGTTCGAATTGTAATATTGTATCAATGTTTTTTTTTGAACGGCAATTTGTGGCTACATGGCCCCTAGCCCAGAAGGCGTAGCGAGCCCACACAACCAGGTTGGGTAAAACTGCGTTTTGGTTCTTTTCTTTTTATTTACAAAACTTTCTCCATCCTCCTTATCGGTTTATATCCCTGTTTTTAACTTGTAATAATTGAGACCAACCCAATGGCATGCATCCAACAGCTCAAGACGAGAACACGCTTATCATAACCAAACATATTGTCCATAGTAATGCATTTACACAATCAAAAAACAATTACAACTGACGATAATACTATGATTGGATATAACTAGATTTGTTTCATTTAGAAGTACTAGTAATTATTTTAAGTAATGGAATGATCAAACTCGAACTAAGAGTCTGGAGGTTTTTTTAGTTACCAGTTTCTGATGGATATCACTACAACATTCGCCACTATCCCTGGCGACATTTTCATACTTTCCTCGGGGATAGTTTCCCCGAGGACATGTCGCCGGGGAATATATGTTGGGGAAGGCTCCAAGGGGATTCAATCCCCGGGTATTTTCCCTGACGACAACACTGGGCCCACACATTTTCAGTCAACCAAAACCTTTGACTCATTAAATATTTTCCCCGGTGTCATGTCGTCGGGGATAGTTTGTCATTAATTAGAGTTAATTAATTAATTAATTAATTAACAAATTAATTAATTAATTAATTAACAAATTAATTAATCCCACGACTATCCCCGGGGACATGTCGCCGGGAAAACTTTTTAGCATAGTTGACTTAGTCAACCCTGGCCAAGTATCCCCGGCAACATGTCCTCGGGGAAACCCATTTATATAGTTGATCGGGTCAACCCTGGCAAAGAATCTCTGGCGCCCAGGTGGATTTTTTTGTGTGTGTAGGTGCATATTCAAATAATACAGTAATAAACAATATACACATGTATTTACATAAATCTCACAAATTCAAGTCAAGTAGAGCAATCCAATAATCTCCAACTTTGAGTAGTAATCCAACATTCAAAATGTATATACAAAATAGCCGAGATATACAAATCCAACAAAATATTCAAGAAAAGTATGTCTAACAGTTTATGTATTCACTTGCCACTACCTACGTAAATAAGACATTACTCCGTATTATTCTTTAGAGAAGACATCTCTTCCTATGCAAAAAAACTGACCCTCTTCCTCGATTGGTAATAAACCACAAACCTGCACAAAAGGGTAACCATCTGTTATATACAAATGAAACATATATACATTGGTTTAACATAAATGGATTTCTATCTCTTGAAGTAAGTACTTACACACCTTGAACTGAAACACATTCAGACCCCTTGTGACGTGCTGCAACACAAATCAATTTCAACTTACTTATAAGCATAATATATGGATTCTGAAACAAACACAGTGTCACCTCCTAACTCACATTGGTGGCCTGGTGCTCCTTAACATTTCTTGCAGCTGTTGTACCTGCAAATATATATACCGAACTTAAATAAGTTGTAAATAACTATCAAGATACAAATACCGATCGAAACACACTACATACGTCTCATTTATGATTTATCTCAACTAAAATGAAATAAAATCAATCAACTATGCTTTTGAAATTATAGTAACAGCTAACAATACAATTCAAAGCTACGATATGTAAAAAGGCTAGCAAAATTAGAGTGATTTGTCCTAGTATTACAACACAAGCCAGGTAATATCAAAAAACACACACAACTGAAGTTCAAAGCTCTAAGTACTATACCACATCAGACACTAGCAAATTTTGTCAAGCTTAAAACCGCATAACTTTGTAAAATCAACAATTAAAAGCAAAATGAGCAAGTTGAAATAATCCATAAACATACACATAAATCCAACTTGCCAAATAATTATAAGTGATTGGGCTAGACCAATCAGACATGAATATCTAAAAATCCAATACTACATGGGCAACTTGTCCAATATTATGCAAACTATGCACTATTAAACTTTCATACAAAAAGATATTAAATTTCTAGTAACATAAACATCAAATGCTAGAAATTTAACAGTAAATGATAATATATTCCAAAAGGCTACCTTGTATTGAGCATAAATTGCAGCAGAACGCATGTTCCAAGCTTTTAAAAATTGGGGCTTACATGAACCCCAATGCCTAAAATAAGCCAACCACCAAATTGACTCATAAACACCTCAAATTTGATGATTAAAAGAAGAAATAGCAGATAAAAGAACAATAAAAGAACCTGTGGTGGTGAGGGTATGACTAACGAATAATAAATCACGAGTGACGACTATAAAATGCCATGACGTATGGTGGTGAGGGTATGACTAACGAACGATGGGAGGTGACTAGCAAAGATCAATAATGGAGACGTTTTTGGTTTGATTGAAGACCAAGATATGAAATGAAAAGATAAGTTTGAGATGTGAGATTGATAAGGTTGGAGAGATAGTTTGATTTTTGGTGAAAAATAGAGGTGGGACAAATGAATTGTGAAAGAGGGAAATTTCATTATTTGGAAGGATTGTAAAATTTAGTTTCACTAACATGTTGTGTTTATTTAGATAATTGTTTCTATAAAACTAGTTAATCTCGTATTATTTAAGGATGTAAACGAGTTAAGCCGAGACGAAAAAAGGTCAAACTCAGCTCGTTTAGCATTTGTGAAGATCAAGCTCGGCTCACTTTGTACTTTATTTGTAGAGCTCGAGCTCGGTTAACGAGTTATATATCAGGCTCGAAGCCCACTTCGACTCAACTCGTTTGTGAAGAAAAAGTAGTTTTTAACGTGTCTAATCGAACATAATGTTTAAAACTTTATTTAGTCGAGATGCTATCGTTGTACATGAGATGTTCAACAAAACATTGGTTAACTATTGATTAGTTTCTAAATATAGAATTAAGTTTTTCACATTCTATATTCAAGAAATGAGGTAATATCCTTTATATATTAGTATAGATAAGTTATATGTATAAATAAGTACATAGTATATATTAATTTTTTAAAAACAAAAAAATTCAAAAAAATATTTACAAAAGTATCATAAACATAAAGGATAAACATGAAAGTATATATTAAAAAATAACAACTAAAACATACCTAGAATACTATATGGAAAATGTCAAACCTTAGTTGAATATAATTAACTCAAAAAACTAAAAAAACGACAGGTTATATGTAAAAATAAATACATACTATATATTACTGTAAAATTTATAAAACCATAAACTATCGACACCAAAAAGTATCAACTAAATTTACAAATTCCAAAAATATAAAAAGATAATCATATAAACTTTGAAACCCATAATTTTAACTAAAAATAAAACAATGTAATCCTTGATAACCCTAATCTATAAGTATAATAACCCTAATCTTTATGTATAAATACATTCATTCGATATAGTCTTACTCATAAAATTGGGCCGACTGAACAACAAATAAAATTTATTCAAAACAAAAGACCTATCAAACAATGAAAGTTTTCTCGTTATAGTTTTATGAGATGATGATTCGGTAATGTTGAAACCACCTCGGCATCAACGAAGTTAAGCAAAGGAAGTGGCTGCTTTCTATGATTTCATTCAATACATATATGTGTATGCATGCTATGTCATGTATACATGCATGTACATCCATGTTTAATTACGGTGTTACTTCTGAATTTATTTTAGTTTTAATGATAATCATCTAATAATTGTTAAATCTTAAATCAATTCATGTCATTCTTATAATAAATACTTATTGGTCAAAACGCCCTAATATTGATATATTCTTTTATGCATGTTTTAGAAAGAAAAATTGCATGATTAATTGGTTCTATTGCAAGAAGAATGATGTTCCAGATGATCAATCAAAGACCTAATTATTCTTTTTTACTTTTGTTTTTGTTTTTGATGTAGGTCAAACAGTATGAGTCATGCTTGGAGTCTAGGGAGACCCAACAAGAAGAAAATGAATTCAAAACGATCTAGATTTGTGCATTATCTATTTTAAACCAGGTAATTATGTTGTAGGTCAAAATGTTTACGACTTGCGACCTTAAGACGACACTCTAGCATGAGGCAGATGCATGATTTATAAGTTGCATTGTCAATTATTTGTTTCTTTGTCGTAGGTGACGAAAAAATGGATGTATGCATAGTAGAGAGACGCGGGCTAAAATGATTCATTAGTTTAGTAGAGCTTGATGTGTACAGTTGTTCATGTCAATCATGTTAGCTTTTAAGTAAAACACTTCGGTCCTTTAACACATCTTAGTTGTTGTGTACTCGGCTAAGAGTTAGGTTATATTCGAGGTTTTTGCAGCGATAGTGATCTAATTGTGAATGAGAAACGCACCCGCCCGTCAGGCGGGTTATGTAACTAGTATATATATATATATAGGCTTCGGTTTCATTGAGAAGCTTTTATTTTGAGAAGATTGAGAAATCTTCGTTTGAGCAAATTGGTTCATATTTTTTGATTTGATTCACAAGTAAACATCATTTAATAGTGAATCAAATCTATAAAATACAAATTTGATTCACAAATCAAAGTTAAAATCGAGTTATGGTAATGATTCCTTAAATTTGTATAGAAGATTCAGTATTGTACTTATATCACAAAATCGAGAGATTTTTTGACATTGATTCGAATTTTTTTTACACATTTTGGATTATAATCACATTAAAATGAGTTTTACGCTTAAAAAAGTTGAATCAAGATAAGAGATCCTATCATTTATTGAAAACGCTACTCAATCTATCTCAATAAAACCTTCCTCAATCGAATATACCGGGATTATATATATATATATATATATATATATATATATATATATATATATATATATATATTATAAATAATTTGAAGCGTGCATTAGATTAAAAAGGAAACTTAGCAAGGAGCTAAGTAAGAATTACAAGGGAGTACATACAAGCCATTATATGGGGTTAAAAAGCCCTCTACCAATTACAAGACACGTTCCTAAGCCATTTTTGAGATCCAACACTAAAGTGTAATGCTTTGGTGATGCCATAGAGTATGAGTCTTTATTAGGTCTTTTAGAAGCGAAGAAGGATTCAATACATTCCGAAAACGTGGTCCATAGAGAACCAATAATGTATATGTACCACAAGGCCAATCAAACAATAAAAGAAACTTTTGAGTCAAATTTATGAACGGCTTGATAGAGACAACAATATCACTTAGTGAGTGTTTGTCTACTTTGATGTTGTTTTTTCAACCCCACCATTTAAGGACCTTATCTCCATATATTTAAGAAGCAACACATATTGACAAGGACGTGATCCTTCCGTCTCAAATCGACATCACCATATCGGGCATCGAGGTTGAGTTGAAGATCAATACCTCTAGAGTCCCAAGTTAACACGATGGGTGGAAACGAGGAATAGAGCGATTTTTCTATCCTCCAAGAAGCTAAGTTGACTTTGATTGGAAACTAGCATTATTATCCATCTTGTAATTAGCATTCGCTAAGATAAAGGATAGGGATGAATCTATGATAAGCTTTCTCAACCTTTAACAGAAAATCTTCTAGAGAGTCAATAAGTGCACTCCCATATATCATGATCAAATGTTTACCCTGAGTAATTTGTCAAAGAAAGAGCTTTGGAGCTGAATAAGCTCATCATAATCTGCAGAACGTAGATCCCTATTCCAGCCCATCTAAACCTTAGCCCAGGAGGATCAACAGCCTAAGACTATTGCCCATTAATCATTGAAAATGAGACTACCCATAATCTTATATAGGCCCTACTCGGAAATGACATGAGATGGCAGAATAACAAGGCACACCTTCTGCCAGAACTGGAACATACAGACACAAACGAGGGGTAGGCATATAGATTTATTTGAGAAGGGATAACGATCACATACACGACAAAGAGGTTGGGTCTCTAGGCGAAAAAGTCTTGGGAAGTCAATAGAAAGTTGGGAATCACCAACCCACTTATCAATCCAAAACCTTGTGTTTTCTCTGTTGCCAATCTTTATTTTAAAAAGGTAATGAAGATCAATACCATGCACACTAAGGTCCTCATTTAACTTGGCAATACGATACCATGGACCCGATTTACTTCTAATTAATGAAGCATCACGAAGGCCACCTTGAGGTCCATGGATCGAGCAAATCACCTTACACCAAAAAGAGTTTTCTTCAGACAAGAATCTCTACCACCATTTTGAAAGCAACCCAAGGTTACTTACACTAAGGCTCCCTATATTTAGCCCTCCTTTTGAAAATGAGGCAATAACTCTATCCCAAGCCACCCATGCAATCTTATTTACATCTGATGAACCACCCCAAAAGAACTTTCTACGGATGGATTCAAGCTTCTTTATAATCATTTTAGGGGCTTTAAAGGTTGAGAAAAAGTAAACCCCAAGACTTCCAAGAACGGATTTTGCAAGTGTGAGCCTACCGCCAAATGAAAGGGAATTAGCTTTCCATCTCGTAAGTCGTTTAAGAAAACGCTCAATGAGAGGATTCCAATTAAGGCTTCTAGACATATTGGCACCAATGGGGAGGCCTAGATAAGTACAAGGTGAGTAAGACGATTGGCACCTAATTGAAGAAGCGAAAAAGTAAAGTTCAGATTCATTTATAGCAATTCTAAAAAACTTGCTTTTGTTGAAATTCACCTTAAGCCCGGAAGCAAGATAAAAGCAAGTGAGAATTCTAGAAAGGTTTTTGATATTAGGCTTCGACCATTCCCCCAATATAATATCATCATCCGCAAATTGTAAGTGGGACACATGAACCTTATCTTTTCCCACTTCAATACCATGGAAGACCTGCTTACTTTTTGCCTCAACCAATACCACATTCAGAGCTTACATTGCTATAATGAAAAGGAGAGGCGAGAGGGGATCACCTTGACGAAGTCCCTTTTCAAGCTTGAACTCCAAAGTGGGTGAACCGTTAACTAAGACCGAGGCGAAGGACGATCTTAAGCAACCTTTGATCCAATTTCTCCATTTGAGACCAAAACCCATTTGATACATGATGGAGTCTAGAAAGGACCAACTTAAAGTGTCAAAAGCTTTCTCAAAGTCAACCTTGAGGATAAACATTTTTCTTTTAAAAAGCTTTGCCTAAGAGATTATTTCATCAACAATTAAAGGACCATCGATAATTTGGCGACCTTTGATGAAAGCCATTTGAACATCACTTACAACCGAGGATATGACAGTAGATAACCGGTTAGCAAGGAGTTTTGCAATAATCTTATACTGGCACCCGATAAGACTAATAGGCCTATAATCATTTAACGAAAGTGGGTCATCAATTTTTGGGACAAGAGTAATAAAGGACGAGTTGCAACCTCGTGGGATAAAACCCGAAGACTCAAACTCTTTGACATAGGAGAATATATCTTCACTAAATAGACTCCAATGCTTCTTGATTAGTTTGAAAGTGAACCCATCCGGACCGGGCGCTTTTTCACCACCACAACTCCACACCGCATCCTTAATTTCTTGGAGAGAAAAAGGTTGCTCTAAAAGAGAGGATTCATCTTGGGAGAGGAAGCTGAAGAGATTACTGGTAAAGGAAGGACGGACAAAACTATCTTCACGAAACTTTGCTTGGAATGAACGAAAGACATGCTCTTTGATTGAGGTCGGATTAGTGGTCCAGATTCCTTGAACATTCAAACCGTTTATCCTTGAGCGATTTCTGTTACTATTAAGAACCCCGTGAAAAAACCTTGAGTTTTCGTCACCTTCCAAAGCCCACTTGGATTTAGCCTTTTGTCTGAGATCTTTATGGGTCATGAGATCATATTCTGATAGATCTTTAACGGTTTTGGATCTTAGATTTATGTCTAATGTTGAGAGGGGGGAAGATTCAGCTTTCAAATCAATAGCTTGGATTGTGTCATGAAGAGATTTTAAGGTAGTTTTTTCCTTGGCCAGTGAGTTTAAACGCCATTGTTTAAGTCTTTTTTTAAGAAATTGAAGTTTGGACTTGAAAATCACAAAATAAGAAGTTGGTCTGACAAACCTTAAAGCCCAGGAGTCTATTAAGATAGGCTCAAAATCCTTCTTGCTCAACCAAGAGTTATAGAAACGGAAAGGAGGAGGACCAAAGTCAGTAGCTTCCACATGTAGCAAAATCGGGGCATGATCGGAGTAATCTCTTGTAAGGGTAGAAACGTGGGCATTGGGCCAGTTAGCTAAGAAATTTGATGACACAAGGAACCGATCGAGTTTGCTCAGTTTTGAACCTTGGCGGTTCATTCGCGTGAACCGTGTTCCGCCCAATGGAATGTCTGCAAGACCCGTTGACGAGATAAAACTATTAAATGTCGTGGCACTTCTTTGGCAGAAAATCGAGTCCGACCTCTCTGTTGCGTTTCGAACAACATTAAAATCCCCAAGTATGATAGTGAGGCAATCAAGATCCAATGTCATCTTGTTTAGTTCGTCCCATAATGTTTTCTTTTTGTGTATACATTGTGGCGTGTATACAACCACAAAAAGACATGCATCATCAGTAGGTAACCATTTTCCCCGAACCGCTTAGTAACCCTCACCTTCCTTACAAGAGTGTTTCAGAAACCTTGAAGCATCCACACACCCGCATCAAACCTCCAGACTTGCCATCTGATTTCTTGAAAACAAAATTAAAAGAAGAATTGTTCCATAGAGCATGGATCAGAAAACTGTCAATCTTTAAAGCCATGGTTTCTTGTAAAATTAGAAAGTGAACATTATGTTCAATACAAAGCCGCTAACCCAATAACCATCATTTTATGGACTTCACCTAATCATATATATAGTTAAATAAATATAATATATATATATATATATATATATATATATATATATATATATAGGGTGAGGTTCTTTTCAGAACCAAACAAATGTACAGAACTGCGAGAACCAACATCAACCAATCAAATTTTTTTCAATATTTATCTTTTTAATTTAATTCAAAAGGGCATATAGGTAAAATTACATTTTTACTTTTTTTTGAATATTTTTAACAAAAAAACGTTTTTTAGTTTCTGAATTTTAGGAATGTTTTTTTTTAAATTCATCATGTTTAGTTTTGAAAAAATAAAATGCATATGTGTTTTTTTAGATAATCTAATTTTATATATGTTTTTCGTGTTCAATTGCTTAAATCTATAATGTGTTTTTGTTACAAATATTTACACTAATGCATGGAATGACAAACATACATGTATTGTATATATTTCAAAACAAAACATTATACACAAAATCTAAAATCATGTGATATACAATTCAAATAAAAAATATTCTAAAAGTAACTAATAAATGAAAGTTTATACGTGTCTACTAATACTTAACAGAACTTAAATGGTGTTTTCATATATGCATATGTATTTTCCCTCATTAGAGATTCTTGATTTCTTGATATGGCATATGTGCATTTGAGTTCATCCAAATGCCCTTGTATATACGGACTCAAGTTAGTTTATGAGCACTTGTGTCTACTGCGTGCACTTGTGTCTTTACTCTTTACTTTTTTATCATACTATCTTCTCGCTAGATAGTTTGTACAAAACACACGTGCACTCTTCATATTTCTCATCATATCCGTACCTGTAACCACAAGCAATTAATAAACGAATTATTTACACATAACAACAAACAAAACACATATGCACAACATTTTTTTTAAATCAAATGATGCAAACGAATTTATCATAATAAGTAGTGTCACATATATATGCATAATCTAGCAAAATACATGTGCATCATTTGCTTAAATATTACAGATATATATACTCCATTTAATAAAACACATATAAACCTTTGCTTAAAGATCACTCTCGAGTTTTCAATCAATATATTTTAAATCAAAGACAAAATCAACAAATGATCAATGGTTCAATAACATCTGATTTGTCTTATCTTTATCTTAAGATATATATATAAGGAACACCTGAACTCTCTTCAAAGGCTCTATCCGAAGTGCACGCTTACATTTCTGAAATTATTAACCTCTAAGTTTCAGTAAAAATACTCTTGGCTATGAACTACACTTTTACATCCTTAAATATTAAACAAAACAAAGGCCCTTTTAATGGCTTCCTTCTTTCTTATCAAGTCTATTAGAAATATTATGATCTGGAAATAAATCGTTTATGGTTTGCAGTTTTACCACACATAAAAAAAAGAAACAATAACAAATTTGGTCCATGATGTTGATACCAAACAAATCGTTGGTACACATTAATGTTTTAAACCATATTAATGATTTGAAAAGAACCATTTGACCAAAATAACTATCTGACCTTGGAAAAAGTTTGTGTTTCGGTGTGGAAAAAAAAATTGGACAAAAAAATAATGATTTGAAAGTCGATGTAAAAACGAATTGGACAAAAGATAACGAATAATAAACTTACCATGAAAGAAGTCGTAAATAATTGGGCCTTAAGTTATATTGTTGGTGGTGGAATGTTGAAGATGCCAAATCTGGAAAAATGATGACATGAATACATTTAGTGGAGGCTAGGGTTTGTGGAAGAAATTATGAGAGAGAAGAAAAGTTAAAAAATAACTGAATGTTTGAAATCAGTTTCCAAACAAAATGGACGAAAATTTCAAAAAAATATAATTAGGAAATACCATCCATACCCTCGTTCATCATTTACAAAACTTAACCAATATTTTAATTAATTACATTAATGGCACAATTCATTCTAGCCATTGATCAAACAATCTAACGGTTCTTTTTGGTTCTCGCAGTTCTGTACATTTATTTGGTTCTGAAAAGAACCTCACACTATATAAATATACATATATATATATACATATACATATATATATATACATATACATATATATATCATCCATTGATGATTATTATACATCATAAGTTTTTTTATCCCAAAATCTTAAACACGGATATGGCTATGTGTCTTGTTTTGGAGCCACACTAGTAAAATGTGGTTAGCTATATGGTCTTATTTTAGAACTCAAACATTAAGATGTCCCCATTCTAAGGAGAGCTAGAGATTGCAATCTGAATGGGTGATACATCCTTGTTGACCCTATTTCTAGCATAGTGTATAAACAAAGGGGATTGAACTATTAGATGGCTAAGCTATGTTAATTTGACCTTGGACTATTGACTTTTATTGTTGAACGTTGACTTGATTTATACAAGGCTAATATGAACTAGTGCTTAAACCTAGGTGCTGCTTAATCATGTTAAATATTAAGTAGCTCTTTTAAGTATACATGTGTATTTATTATTGACAATCACTGGAGGATTTATGTGAAAGGATAGTGGGGGAAGTGCCTCCCAAAAGTCTTGTAGACACATAGACTATAAAAGGAAATTATCAAATCGTGGCTAAAAACGTTTTTTTTTCACGTTACAAAAAAAGGAGAAATGTGGTTGTCCTAGTTAACTAGGTAAAGGGAAATGGGGTACGTAAAATTAATTTCTCTTTGCTTAAACCATCATTTCAATTTAAGATAGTATAGTATGGTCCGACCCGACCCATAGATACTATTTTGGGCTAATTATTGTTATCGCTATTTGGGCCGCGGGTTATGGGTCACGGTCACGGACACTCGTCCAGGCCGCGGCCGGAGATAGCAAAGTATATGGCATTATGCTCCTGCATGCGGTGTACTTAGGCGCTATTTTAGGAATAGACAGCCTAGTCAATTAAGGGATATACTCTCCTTATTTAAATATGCTAAGGATAAGGTCGGATCCCGGGTCTGTCGGCCTTATCTTGGACCGAAAGATAAGGAAACCCTACGGGGTCTGAGGCCTATAAAAGGAGGATAACATTCATTGATTTAGGTATGACCTAAAAACCCAAATACTCTCAATTGTCCTCCAAAACAACCGATACTTACTCTCACACCGGAGTCTAATCGTGGGATCCGCTCTCATGATAAGGTTAACGGTGTTTTACTTCCTTGTGCAGGGTTCTCAATAAATTCACTTGGTGCAAGAAGAAGGTGTTTTGTACTCAGAAAACAGCTTATTCGGGCCAAATACAACCAGACCTAACTTTTGCATCAACAAGTTGGCGCCATCCATGGGACCCAACACTAGGAACTACCAGAAAAAATGAGTGCAATGGCCAACTCCACTCCGGTGATAACCACTATCAGGAACACTGATGGCAGAGAAAAAACCCCCAGAGAAACGGACATTGCGCCCCAAGCCAGTATCCAAGAGTTCTGTGAAAAGCACTATGATGACATCTTGCCGATCATCATGGAAAAGGCACGCCAGGACAAGAGAAAAGGTCTGCAATCCAGGCTAGACTTTGGAGACACCCCCAAGAGGGCTCGAAGAATAAGGAGTGACTCCCTTAGCTCTGGTGATAGAAACTCGCCCGCGAGGTACTACCACGGGAGGGGAAAATCAAAAACGGATGCTAGGAGAAAAGACGAGGACAAGAGTGTGTTCAACCGTCTAAGTCACC
>BQNB010054670.1:0-39447 GCA_026074375.1 Tanacetum coccineum | reverse complement strand
AAAGTCTCGAATTCAGGTAAAGAATTATCCAAATGAGAAAGAGAAGTATCAGACTCCTCAAAGAACGAATCACTATCCGCGACGGGGATAGGAAATGAAAAGGGAGACTTGAGCACCCGATCAGGAGTAGGGTTGTCTTTCAAAGATTCGATAATAGTAATAAGACGACTAATGTTTAATAATTTCTCTCGAAGAATAACATTTTTGATTTGAAGAATATCTTCTAAGTCAAACTCTTTCTCTTCTTGATCAACATCATTCACCTCCTCTAAGCTAACATACTCGATGTCCTCAAAATCATCGTCATCACTCAAAGTACCATCATCGTTGGAATATGATAAAATCTCAGAATGATCGTTCAAAGCATCAAAAGTAGAAAGATCTTCACAAACGGGCTCATCACACATATCGTCAGAAATACCCTCGATCTCACTTGGGATTGGGACAAGGATCTCAACACTAGACTTTATTTCTTCGTCCGATTCCGTTGCCTGAATAGTGTCAAGATGCTCGTCCCCCATACTTAGAGAGTTATCGGGCTCCAAGGTCGGTAAGTCAGGTGTGATTGCTTTAGGCTTGCTATATATAATAGTATACTCATCATCATCATTGTCATAGAAAATAGGACGATTCCAGCTTGGACAATTAATATATTCTGATAGCTCTTCACTAATATTTCGCACATCTTCAAGGAGTTTACTCATCAATTCTTGAATATCCTCTTGTTGATATTGCTCGTCCGTCAAAGTGTACTTAATTTCGCCAAATCTCTCCCAAGCTATCAATATAACCTTTGGTGTTACTCCAAAAGGTATACGACTAAACTTCCTTAAGAAAGTATAAATGTCTTTCATTAACACTTCCACATCTTCGATCATAGAAAAACTTCCATATGGAGTAAGACTTTGAGCTGCCGGCTCCTCCTTCTTTGGTTGAATTCCTTTAAGAATTTTCAAATCATTTATAAGCTTAAGAAGCAAATCTTGCAAAACTTCAGGTTGTTTATGCTCTTCTTCTACAGCTTGCTTAATTTTAAGAAATCTTTCCTCAGCTAGCAATAAAGCCATGCACTTTTCATTAGGAGGTATATGATCATACTCCTTTAAAAAGGCGTGTATAGCTTCCATTAAGTCTTCTCGAGCTTGCAAAATTTCTCTACTTGTCTCTTGAGGAAATTGATGAATGTCGGGAAACTGCGGGGGTTGATATTGGTCAAAACCGGAAGGATTAGGATTATAGAAATCTTGGTTCATCAGTTGACACTGAAAAGTCGCATGAGGACCCCCACGGTTTTTACAATAAAGGTTTTGTTGTGGAAAACTTGGTGAAGTTAGTGGAAAATTATTATTGAAGTTTTGATCGAAACACGAGTTCTGATTGTAATCAAACGGAACTTGAAGTGAATAATCGTAACCAAAATGAGCATCATTTCAACATAACTCACAAACATTCATCTCATACCGGGGTTGTGGAGGGTAGTCAGAAAAATTGAGAGAATTTAAATTTGTATCATAATTACAATGATAACAAATTCCTCCATAATGCATATTTCCACAATTTTCGCAATTACATTGTCGACAAATCGAACCGTCTAAACTACCTCCACACCCGTAGCAACTCGGTTGGTAATATGATGACATGTCGAAGAATTAAACAATATAGAGGATAAAGAAGATAAGGATTAAATGAAGTAAGAGGATAAAGGAGAAAATTTTTATAATGATAATAAAAATATAAAATATTTTTGGTATTTTTAATATTTATAAAAGAAAAGAAAAAATAAAAATAAGAAGAAAAATATTTTTGGATTTTGTTAATATTTATATAAGAAAAATAAAATGGAAAAGAAAATATTTTTGGATTTTTTTAATATTTTTAATAAGTACAAAAATAAACTTTCCGAAGAAAGGATCTTCAAGGCTCGAACACAAACAATCTCGTAAAAATCGCTACACCTCTCCCCGGCAACGGCGCCATTTTTTTATGTTGGACGTTTTTCAACGTGTTTATCAAATAAACCCTCAGATATATAATATATATATTTATAAAATACATATACGTATACGCAAGCTAAGTATCATACAAATTATTCTTAGGAAAGAATAATAAGTAATCAACACGGGTATCGTTTTCCTCGGTGAGAGGTGAATGGAAATCTACGTTCAAGTTGTAAATCGGGCTTGATTGTCATTCAAGTTTTTGGTTTTGGTTTTAAACTATTTTTATACTAAAAATTAAACTAATATTAATTCTAAAAACTACAAGATTATACTAAAATTAATCTAAAAGATATAAATGACAAATATGCTTAAAAAGATATAAATGACTAATATGCTTGCTAAGTGACGTGAAAAGTTCATCAAATGTGAATTAAGGTTTATTAATGAATTAAAATCCTTAGAAAAGATAATTATCTCACAACGTTGGTTTATTTTGACAAAAATCTTTAAAAAGAAACTAATTACTAGATGTATAGTAGACTATTTCTCCTTTTTTATTTTTTATTTTTTATATGATAATTATACTAGAGAAAAGAAAAAAATATTTTTTACTTTTTTGTATTTTATACTTTTTTTAACAAAACAAAACTTTCAAAAACGAAAGGGTCTTTAAATCACGATCAACAAACTTCAAACGAGAGAATCTTAATCACAAGTCCTCGGCAGCGGCACCAAAAATTGATTCGTCAGAATCTATATACACGTAATAATTTAAAATATAAATATGCATGAATAATTACCAGATTTAACCCTTGAGGTACAAAGGTGTAAAAAGGAAAATCAATTACCGAATATATATAAGATATACTCAAAAAATACTTATATAAACCGGGTAAGTATGATTCCCGGTCCGTTATCCTGGCCAACGCCTTGTGAAAATGAAACCACGTTTGAAGTTCGGTAAAACAAAAATACGAAAAAAAAACAATGATTTAGCATTGGAAACAAAAGTCTTGGATATATACACACACTCTCAATTTTGTGAAAAATTAAAAATTACAAATCTAACAATTAAGTATTAAACGACAATAATGAGGAAACAAAATTTAACTAAAAACGCAAAACAGGACCCTTAAACGGAAGTCAAAACCCTAACTTGCTAAAATTAACATAACTATAAATTCCTTTTTACACTGACCTCTATTGAACTAATAAGTAAGTTAAAGAAAACTAGAATCAAAAACGACAGTTAAACAAAGCGTTAAAACACGAAAACAGAACGGGAAACGAAGCCGTTTCTTTAAAAAAATGAGAATTTTGCAAATAAACCCACGAACGCAAAAACTAATTTCTTATGAACTTATGATAAAAGAAAATTTTGTCCTAAAAAGATTTATTAATTTTATACGATTAATTTTCTATATTTATGATTTTTTAAGTTTTTAATGAAAAGTAAATGTTTAAAAGATACTAAACGACGACTATAAAATTCTAGACAAAATAAGATTCATAGCGACTTAAAACCTCAGTAAAAATAAGCTTATAAATTCAACTCAACTTCATTCAAGATCTCTAAGAACCATCGAATTACAGCTGCGAAACAGCTATTCATAAGGACAAAAAGTTGTATAAAAGAATAAATGTTGCAAGTGTATAACGAAAAAGACCCAAGGGCGCAGTGGTAGTGTGTGTGTTATAAAGGTTGAGAGTGTTGAGGTCGGGGGTTCGACTCTTGCTCACCCCGACTTCCACTTTCCTTTTTTTAAAAACTTATAAAAGCAAAGTTGTTAACAAACTAAAAATAAGCATTTTTAATAAAAGCAACTTTTATTGAAAAGCCCTAAATAAGCTAATAGAACAACTTAAACTTGACAGTACACCTCAAACTAAGTTTTTTAAGTTTTTTTTTCACTTAAACTAATTAAGCCTAAAAGTCACAATAAGCTATCCTAATGAAAAGCTAAGCAACTAACAAGCTAATTTTAACCTAATGAGCTTATTATGACAGAAATGAGCACAAAAACACAAGCCATAAGCTGAAAAAGCACAATAAGCACTTATGCACATCCTACAACCAAACAGACCTTAAGGCACTTTTGAGCTTAATTTTGAGTAATCAAATAAGGAGCCCTACTCTCAAAAGCATGAAACTACGTAATCTGAAACCTTGACCTAAATTTCTAACAATCAAAACACTACTTTTGAAAGAATTTTTGAAAATTAATAGCTTATGGAACCACTCAAAAAACATACATTTACCTTAGAGCGCTATGCTGAGGTTATCTTTGGAAAATGAAAAAGAAAACAGCTGATTTTTAAAAACTAAAACATATAACAAATTAAGCTATATTTTAAAAACTAAGTTGAGACAAAAAGAAATTATCCTATAAGCTACTAATATTCTTAAAATCTAAAGCAATCAACTATTTAACTAATTGCTGAAATTTGAACTGGTGAAACAAGAACTTTTTATGTTTAAACTGCTGATGCAGTTCTGGCACATTCATGACCAAGAGAAACTTTAACCTAGAACAAATGCAGGCCTAAAGAACTTGATGTATACACTTACATAACAAACAAAAACTAAGAGTAGTTAAAGCAATAACTTAAAGGCCAGGAACTCAATTCAAGAAGCTGAATGATGCTACAATACACTAATCTAACCCTTAACAAATTTTAAACTAAAACTAAACCTATCTATGAAAACTTATATAACCGAACTTAGCTTATAAAATCAACTCAATCTAACTTAATTATGAAGCTTGAATCAACCCCAAAAGACCAAATGACCTCAAACAGTACTAACTCTCAGTTAGTACTGCTGAGCCAAACACCCTTTTATCATTTTTAAAATTCTTTAAGCGTGCAAATTTTAAAATATAATTATTAAACTTTTATAACCAGATATTCACCAACTATATCTACCTATTATGAACTTACACTTCTTTAACACTCAACAAATAACCACAACAAAGATCTAGAGCTATCAACTCATAAATTGAACTATGACAGATTCAATAGGTAAAACAATAGAAAATGAGATCTAAGCTACTTAAGTGAAAAACAGATTATCAAACTTAATCATTAAGCACAAAGAGACAGTGTCAAGCTAAAATAAGCAAGAAATAAGCTAAATTAAGCAATTAATAACTGAAAGAAACTATGACAAAAAATGTAAAGAGAAAAACTACATAAACCTTATCTAAAACAAAGGTTAATTGCTCAAAAGAGTCTTATCAACAGCTCTACTTATCTTTTGGATAGCTAGTTAAGTCCTTGGAAGCTCTTCCATTTTTTAAGCTTCCTTCCAAAAGTCCAATCATTTAGCAAAGGTTACTTTTTATCTGATTTTTAAGTTTAAATAATTAAGTGGGACTAATTAAGCTCAAACCTAGAATATAGAGACTTAGATGATGACTTGTTTGATGCTTAATGAGTATAGCTTAAGAGCTTATGTAACAGTAACATAACTTTATTAAGGAGAATAAAAGAGCTTATAAAAGATTCTTTTAAGTAAACACGCAATTTCATTCATAAAAAACTTGATTACAATACCTTTAAAAGGGAAATTACAAAAGTTTACTTAAGGAAATTTACATTTAAATGAAAATTAACATAGCTAGAAAACTAAAATGCTAGCTATCAATGTTCTACTCCTAATAGCTTATGTGAGTGAGGATAGGGGCTATTTATAGCTGCACAATAGAAGAATTCTACGCCCTTTTGGAGTTTGTTAGAACGCTACCTCGCGAATCCTCCTCTAGGCTCACCGATTACGTTTCAATCATATGGATATGGCATTTATAACCCGTTGGATCAAATCATAGAAGCTCTACACGGATTGCCAACTGACAATCCTTAGGAATGTGACACCTTGTGCTTGTTTTAGGCAAAAGGCAATATTGTAAACACAACATTTGCATCTTTGCGTGTTTCTTTCTTACAATCCAGATCCTCACTTGATGGGCTTTCTCGACCAAAATATAGATAAGCGTTGATGACTTTTTTCTCTTATTTAGTTTTTATACCCTGCCACTAGATCTTATTCACTTTGAATTTAGCCTTTCATCATGGGGGGGGGGGGGGGGGGGGGGGGGGGGGGTCCCAATTATTGATTTGCTCTATGATTTACCTTTCATAGTTAATTGGGGGAAGGAGACTGAACAGTAAAAATTTTGTTTCTCCGCACCTATTTTACTTATAAAGAGGCACGTTTAAATTATTGAATTGTGTTGAACTACTGCAACCACGTTTAAAAAAGTCTGTTTTGACTTTATACAAGGAAACTTGGGTGTGGTGGGTCCGGGAGTTGGTATATAAAAACGTAAAAGGTGCCACAAAAGGATTAATATATACGGCAATATTTAAAACGAGATGTTAACTTCTTATAATTTTATCAGAGGTATACCACCGTTAGGGTTTAGGAATTATTTTTGAAGTTTGGTGAACTAATGAGGAGCATACTGGTTTGGGAAATATTTGTGAAGTATGATCTTTTTTGTGTTTTGACATAAGTTGGAGCGCAAAGGAATTTACTTGATAGACCCACCTTATCTAGAATCATCATATCTAGAACTTCGTGATTCAAGTCTTTCCCTTCTTTCTCCTGTTCCCCTCTTCTATTTCTTTCTCCCACTCCTGGCTCATTGCGTGCTCTTCTTGTTATACTTCCGTTCCCAGTGTTCCTTGTTTGCCCATAATAACCCTTTTTCATTGGGAGAATTTTTTATTTTTTTCTGATTTTTGTTTTTGCAATATTCCCCCAATAAAATCCTCCTTCCCCTATCCTCACCCTACAAACAATCCTAAATGACAAAACACACAAAAACACAGAACAGCATAGTTCAAAAGAAAAAAGCATTTAAATCACAATATTATCTTTTTAAGGGCCTATTTGATATCCAAGGATATGTTGATCTTCTCAAACACAATACCAAAAATTCCAAACCCCCACTAAGCGATTGCGTGTCCTCACGCGCAATGGTTATAAATGCCTATAACTAAATCCCTTAAAACGTTTCACCGCCAAACGAACTAAGCCCACTTTGAAAAGTAGGCAAAGATAATGTTGCAGGTGGAAAAACAATTGAAGAAATCTCACCAGTTCTATAAAAAACCAAACGAAAACAGACCCCTATTTTTAATTTTTTCTCACCTTTTTCCTATTTTTCTAAAAAAACTTTCCATAAATAAATATAAATTTTGAGTTAACACCTTAGTGGTTTAGGGATTAATTTTTTGAACTTTGGTAAAGTAATGAAGGTACTGGTTTTGGGAATATGTTAGGAGCTTTGTTTCTTTTTGTGGTTTGACTTAGTTGACCAAAGTTTGACTTTAGTTGACCACCTTATTCTCAATGACTTTGACTGATAGCTTCCCCCTCCCGGCTCTTTGCATGGCACTTTTTCCGTTCCCCCGGTGTTCCGTGTGTGCCCTATTTTTAAAAAAAAACAAACCCGTTTTCTTAAGATTTTTGCAGATATACTCACCTACACAATCATAAAAAGACAAAACGAAAACGCGTATCAAGCATTAAAAGAGCACATAATTTGACGAGTCTTTATAGGGCCCCATATATAGATAATAAAATGATATGTGTTTTCACACATATCAAAAATACAAAACTTTACACGAAAGCAACTAGCAACATTGATTAAAATAGGCTTAATCTACATGGTAGGCTAAGGTGTGAAGGTGTAACGAAACATATAATATGGTGTACAAAAAGAAAGGAATGGCCAATTGGTTGTTCTAGGGAGATTTTTACGACTTAAAATGAGAAGGAATCAAGGGTTACCCGGTGATTTAACTAACCAGTAGTACCGATTAGTTAATTTACGACAAGTAAGAGATATTTTGGTTTTAATCCTATAAAATTTGCATCAGTTGAACATGTTTCTCTATCTAAATCCATATACTAAATCATTCGGTCTCAGTGATATACCAGCCAAAGTTTCTAAAGTCACTACAATCACCGGCACACTCCATAAGATTTATGGAATCTTTAGTCAAGGAATAGAAACGGAATAGCTTTTAATCTTACAATATATCTCAAGGGGTTAGTAATCGCACTAGGTAATGTAACTTGTTATTTTTTAGCAAAAGTCAAGCAATTTTTTTTTTAATATAGCCTATTTTTAAGCACGTTATAGCTCGTAGCAAAGTTATTTTGTAAAAAAGAAGACAAATACTTCTTAATTCTTCCTCCCCCACTCAAATTATACAACGCCTCGTTTTGTGTATAGATAAAACAAAAAAATAATAAGTGAAATAAACAGAACGGAAAACTATTTTTGAACTGTTTTGCTGCGTCGAAAATTCTCCAAGATGAGGTCTTGAGCAAAACGTGTGTTGACTAGGGCTTCAGCATGCTCGGATAAGTTCAACACATGTCTTTTTCAGAATATACCATATCATAGTTTCAATAAGGTCATGCATAAAGGATTAGAAGACAAGTGTAATTTTTATCTCGCTATAATGGTACAAGAAAACAATTAAACATACAACTGTACAGGGATCAATACGCCGTATCTCAAACCCTAGGATACGCCGTATGGTTCCTGTAAAAATAATTAAATTACTAGAAATTAAATATTAAAATTTTAAAACTGCATAACTGTCTCCAGGACATCTTATATACGCGTATCTAGAGGGGTTCGATACGTCGTATAGTAGTGTCTGGGAAGACAGACTCGTTGCAACAAACAATTAATAATGCGACAAACAATTAAAAATGACTTGGACATGTCTCCCGAGAAGCAACTTTTGTTGTTCCAGCTGGTCTTTAAGTCGTCATTTTTCACTTCACACTCTTCTACAGTGTCGATCTCTATGAATTCGTTATCATTCGTGTTGAAATTTCTATCGTGGTATTTTTTTAATCTATGTCTGTTGACCTTAAAGCTTCAACCATCGTTGTTGGTGATTTTGACTGCTCCATAAGGGTACATGGTTTTTACTACGAAAGGACCGGTCCATTTCGACTTGAGTTTCCCTGGGTGTAACTTTTAGCGGGAGTTAAATAACAAGACTTTGTCTCCATTCTTAAAATCCTTATTTCCAGCGGACTATATCGTAGCCCATTTCTAGATTCTTCCTTGTAGATCTGATTTTTTCATATGCTTCATCTCGTAACTCCATTAATTCGTTAAGCTCCATGAAACGATGCTTTGCAGCTGCCGTGAGATCCATATTGCACTGTTTACGAGCCTAGTATGCTTTATGTTCAATCTCAACTGGTAGAAGGCAAGATTTTCCGTAACCATCCCTAAATGGGGTATATCCCGTCGGTGTCTTGTAGGCGGTTCTAAAGGCCCATAATGCATCGTTGAGTTTTTCAATAGACAATCTTTAGGTTAATATCTATCCTATTTTCCAAAATACATTTGATAGCTCTGTATGACTTCAGTTTGAGGTACATTAGTCTAAGGTGGCAATGCTGTTGATATCTTTTAATGAGTCGCCCCGTAGCTAAGCACGAGCTTTTCAAGTTTGGGAGTTACAAAATAGTCTGTCCCCACATCCACTGGATAATGCTTTAAAGACCCCGAACATCTGCGAAACATCCTTTTAAAATTTTTACCACTACACGAGCATTATTTATAGGTAGTGCTTGAGCTTCAACCCATTTAGACACGTAATCCACCGCAACTAGGATATATTTGTTACCCCTTGAATCAGGAAACGACCCCATAAAGTCTAGTCCCCAAACGTCAAAGACCTCACATACTTGAATATTGTTTTAAGGCATGTCGTTTTGTGGTGAAATGTTCCCTGATTTTTGACATGCATCGCACTTCATTACATAGTCTTTAGCATCTCTAAAGATATTGGGCCAATAGAATCCTGCTTCGTAAACTTTTCTACCTGTAACTGAAGCACTATGATGTCCCCCGGTTGGACCAGAATGGCAGTGTGCCAAAATTTTAAGGATTTCACTTCCAGCGACGCATCTTCTTATTACATTGTCTGGACATAATATAAATGCGTATGGTTCGTCCCAAAAATATTTCTTCACTTGAGAGAAGAACTGCTTTTTCTTTTCCGGTGTCCATTCTGGAGGTACCACTTTTCCGACAATATAGTTGACATAATCCGCATACCATGGCTCTTCGTCATTTAGCTTGGTTTTTAATATCATCAAATGCTCATCGAGAAATTTGTCATCGATTTCTCTTAGCTAATTCCCCATATATTTGGATTATTCGAGTCTTGATAGGTGGATCGAGCAGCTCAAGTTTTCTCCCCTTTTTATCTGTTTTATTTCTCGATATTGAATCCTTGAAGAAGCAGAACCCATCTGATAAGCCTTGGTTTGGCATCCTGTTTGCTGAACAAATACTTTAAAGCAGAATAATCAGTGTAAACCATAGTTTTTGATAAAATGAGATAAGGGCGGAATTTTTCAAAGTAGAAAACAACTACTAGAAGTTCTTTTTCGATGGTGATGTAATGCGCTTGCGCATCATTTAGGGTTTTGCTAGCATAATAGATAGGTTTAAATTTCATGGCTATTCTTTGTCCTAAGACTGCTCTTACTGTAAAATCACTGGCGTCGCACATTAATTCAAAAGGCATACTCCAGTCGGGAGATATTATGATAGGCGCGGTGGTCAATCTTTCTTTTAGCTTATTAAATGCTTTTTTACAATCTTTGAAAAAATCAAATTTAGTGTCTTTCATCAAAAGTCGGGTCATTAGTTTGGAAATCATGGAAAAATCTTTTATGAATCTGCGATATAACCCAGCGTATCCCAAGAAACTTCTAACGCCCTTTACATTTGTGGGATAAGGTAATTTGGCAATTACATCGGTTTTAGCTTTGTCAACTTTGATTCATTTCCCAGATATTTTATGCCCCAAAACAATACCTTCTTTTATCATAAAATGACATTTCTCCCAATTTAGTACAAGGTTGGTCTCTTCACATCTACCGAGCATTTTATCTAAATTATTAAGACATTGGTCAAAGAGATTGCCGAATACCGAGAAATCGTCCATAAAAACTTCCATGAAATCTTCTACCATGTCATGAAATATTGCCGTCATGCATCTTTGAAAAGTTGTCGGAGCGTTGCATAATCCGAACGGCATCCTCCTATAGGCAAAAGTTCCATAAGGACAAGTAAAAGTTGTCTTCTCTTGATCTTCAGGTGCGATTGAGATTTAGAAGAACCCTAAAAATCCATCAAGAAAACAATAATACTCATTCCCAGATAATTGTTCTAGCATTTGATCGATAAAAGGGAGTGGAAAATGATCTTTTCGCGTTGCATCATTTAATTTACGATAGTCAATGCACACGCGCCATCCTATTACTGTTCGAGATGGTATTAATTCGTTGTTGTCGTTTAACACCACAGTCATTCCTCCTTTCTTAGGGACGACGTGAATGGGGCTTACCCAAGGACTATCTGAGATAGGGTAAATTAGTCCTGAATCAAGTAACCTAACGATCAACGATTATAAACGCAGGCTAAATTATTGGCTAAATCGGTTAATGTTGGTTTATGACTAGTTTTGTTAAAGACGATATATTTAGGATCTACAGTTCGTGAATTATCGTACCAATACTGTATTTCTTGCTCGAAGCACTCGGACATAACATTAAAAACTTTAAAGGATACATTTACAAACTTGTTTTAGATTCACCAAACGGTTAACTTCAAACTTTTCCCGACTCATACGGTACTTTTTATAAAGAAGCAATTGCGCTGTCTTTTATAAAAAACAAGTGGTTTTATGAAATTTTTAATAGAAATGTTACCGCAGAAATACAAGTTATTGATAAAATAATACCTTTACTGCTTTTCTTGAATATACCTGAAGGGTTTAGCCTTCTATAGAGCTAAGAATGTTTTGATTCAAAGCTCTGAAACCAAGATCAAAATTACGTTGCCAGGAATCTTTATCTTGTACTAAAGCTCAAAAACTAAAACTTTAAAGTACAAATTTTACTTAAAACACACCTTTTTATTAAAACACTACGGAAGCTTGATATTACAATGGTGGTGGTGGTAGTGATGGTAGTGATTTTTTTCCGATGATTTTTACAAATGGATACAAGTGCCTTTTATAGGCTAAACACAAAGGAATATGCTTTTGGCATATGGAATATGATAAAGCATAAAGGAATAAACCAGGGCATATGCCAGGAATATTCGAGTCATTATTTCTTTAATTACACTGACTCCAATTATTATACATAGGTGGGGCTAAACTTTTTATCTCTTGCGGATACTTTTGTAGACTTTTCATCACATGCGGCTGTTATCACTTGTGGAATTTTGTCACATGCGGTCCCTCCGAGCTTCTGGACAACAAGGAACGGGACTATTCATTTTTAACTCTTGCAAGCAATAATCATCCCATCCCGGGTCCACAATAAAAAATGAATCGTCACTGCTGTCGTCATCTTCTAGAAATCCTTTTCTGTTGTAGCAGTACATGTTATCTTCTGGGTTATTAGTCTGGACTTCTTTGGGCTTATGTTGTTGCGGCCCAGTCGTTGGGCAAGGGCTTCCAGTTCAATGAGGATTCTTCTTGCTTCTTTGTTTTGAATCTTAGCGTCTTCTCTTTGGACAGACCATTGGTTGTATTTGGTTGACATACCAAAGCAGATTTGGGCTTTGCATTGTATGATTGCTTGTAAACTTCGCATGGATTTGACTGCTTCCTTTGCTGTTGAAATTTCAATGTCATGGGCGACTGATCTCCATGCATTACATTTATCCATTCAGATTGGAGTTTGGTTGGCCTTGAGCTGATAATGTCTGTATACTGCTCCTGGTTCTTCATGTGTGAAGATAGTCTTTGTGAAGATTCTTGGAAGTGGTTGGTGTAACACCCCCAAAATGGGTCGCAGCGGAATAAGGATCCGGGGCGTGTTACTTCAAGATCAACAGCACAAGATATATATAAGAACGACACAAAAAGTCGTTTAAATTGATACATTGGATTTAATTATAAGACATAATACAAAAGCATAAAGCTTTACTTGTTCCTTGTTTAATATTACAAAAGACAACAATACATTTCCCAAAATATGATGCACATAAATCTTTAAGTGTGCAATCCAAAATGTAATCCAATGCATCCTTGGCACCTCGTGCCTATTGACCTCCTGAAAACATTGCTTAAAACGTCAACAAAAATGTTGGTGAATTCATAGGTTTATGTATTTAAATTATGCAGGACCGCAAGACTTTCCCGTGATGTTACAACATATGCCAACAATCACAAAACCAGATTACTGTTGCACTAAGCTCATGACACTGAAGCTCAACCTATATTTGCTATTTTAGCAGTTATTTTGCCCGTACAGATGTTGTAACCCGCAACATCCAAGTCCGACATGGTCAACGTTCGTTCCCGGTGATAGCTAATCACCCAAACGGGGAGGTTAATCCCAATAGATCTATTTATAACATTCGCGCTCACATAATGCAATTAACAACTACATCTATGCAATTGACAGTTCATGATAATGGGCTCAGGAGGGTTATCGCTACTTAGGCAAACACATAATCAATATATTTAAAACACTTGCGTCCAATTTATAAAACAAAGCATGTTCTCACCCCGAATAATAGTAAATCAGTAAAACTGTAAAAAGTGGGGCTATGAACTCACCTTGAGTACTGATAGTCCAAATAACACAGATAAAACGTCACGCAAAACGTTTAGATGCAACCTATTTAAATTAAGGTCGAATCAGTAATCAAGTATGTTGTCTAACAACAACTGCATATAATCCTATATAGTTGTTACATCGTACTATCGTTCGGGCTATCATAAATAAAGAGGTCATGACATGACGTACGAGGAGTTAGGACACTTTAAATCGTAAATCCAACAACTCGTCGATACGCCATCCGAAGAGGCCTCATTATGAAACTCCCTAGTATTATAGCACTTTGATAACTAATAACATATATATTTCTATATAGCTATATCACCATCTAATCGTTTAAGTGAAAATCCGTTAATTATTAAAGTAAAACATTTATAATTACGCCTTTAGCAAAAATGACATAACTTTGTCATTTTAAGTCCGTTTCTCGCGTTTCTTACTCCCACACTTTCGTATTAAGACTAGTTACTCCTGGTAGTTATAGTTTATTTTCTAAGTCTGACCCGACTATAATGACCCACTAAATCACATTTTCATGACTCGGGTTCTAAAGAGAATTTATGCGAAACGATATTTTGAACAACTTTCCAGTTCTGTCCGAGACCCGAAACTCGACCGAAATGGGCGAAAAAGCACTCGCATCAGATCTGATGCAGTGTATTAATTACCAAAAAGCCAGATTTTGCCCCCGCCTTACGACCCGTTATCACTCGCTTTTAGACTTAAAGAACCTCGCGGGGAAGTAAAACGACCTTCCGAACGACTTTCATGTTTCGGCCGAAGGCCGAAACGGACTCGAAAGTGCCGCAAATACCATCTTAAAATCCTGACAGAAACCACTAACTTAACAAATGCTGGATTTTTATACCTCGAATATATACCTCGTTTTCGCTCTAACTTTTTCGTTATAAATCCGTTTGACAAGTTTCTTACCTTTTCGGAATCGTCATGAGGCGTATTATTTTTATATGAGGTCAAACCCACTGTATGAAATTCGAATTAAAACAGCCCTTTAATTATCCAAATGTATTCATTTATAAAAAGCTTGTTTTATTAACTTTATAAACCCTAATTTATACTTAAACATGTTTATACTTAAACCATATGTTAAAACACTTATACATCCCTTTTAACATAATATTATTATCCATATGACATGTAAATAAGTGTACAAAACCATGATCATAAGTAAATATTCATTTTACATATTCAAAAGTACCCTAAATGGTGATTTAGCTTAATATAACATATGAACACATAAAATCTTAGTTATGAAATGATTAAGCTTTATATATAACCTTGTGTGGATGAGTAGAGATGAGAATAACAATCACACCCTTGTGATTAACAACCTTGGCTTGAAAATATAAGGTGAAAACCCTAATTTTCCCAAGTAAACCCTTTCTTCCTTTTCTTGATTCCTTCCTTGCAAATGGTTAACCAACTCTTGAAACCTTCTTAGAATACCTTAGATATGATGTGTTCATTCCATGCTTTTCAAACAACATAACATAAGAAAAAGTGTGCAATTTCATAACCACAAGTAAGTTATCTTTTTAACATATTTAAAATCCCTAATTGGTGATTTAGCTCTATAAAACATATATACTCATAAAATGAATAAAGTAAAGACATAAAGGTTTATAGATAACCTTATAATCTGTAAAATATGTGTTTTATGTTTCTAAGAGGTATGAAAAAGAAATCATAGCATTTCATGGACTTTTGATAAAGTCAAATGCATGGAGATATGGGTTGGTAAAGTGGAAGTTAACAACTGTTTTAGGTCAGTAGCTTGTTGGGCTTAATACGAATTATTTTTGGCTTGTGGTCTACTGGACAATTCATATTTTAGGTAGATAAACATTTTTAGATTATGTGGTAAGTTGGATGGAGCCGTATCTCCTCCGGATGAGTGAGATTTGGCCGATTTACCGAAACTAGTCGAATCTGGATAACTGTTTGGAAAACAAGTATAAGTCTATATTTTTACACTAAAATGTTGAAATAAAAAGTTGATTCCTATAGTAGACACACAAATCTAACACCTCCATTTGGCCTCACATGAATAGCTATCACGGTTTAGGAATTATGGCCGTTTCCGTAAGTAGTAAAAATTCAGAAAACTTTCTGGTTTGTGTTGTTAAGGGTAAACTGTTAGTTCCCATTGATTGGAAGATAATTAGTGGGTGAGGCCTAGCATTCTGAAAACTAGACTCAAATTTCTTTCCATGGGCGATAACCTCACATTCATAACCTTTACATATTAGGTGATATAGAATCATAAAGTCAGGATAAAATCAGAAACTCGGTTTTTACGTCTAGTCTCAAAGTCTAAAAACATATGGTACACATTGGTAAAATAAGAATTTGGGGACGAAACTTAGTGGAGGCTTAAATACATATAAGGTCAGGTTACACACAAGTTTTTGAGTAAAAATAATTTGAGCAAAACCTAAGTGCAAAGCCATGCATAACTTGGAACATACCTTACGATCATATGATTTATTTTTACGTATTAATCTCTTTTTCGTACTAAGTCGCGTCACTTCTTTTAGGTCGCGACTAGATTGTTGGTGCTTCTTCTCTTAATTGATTTCTTGCTTGATCATCTTCTATTCACGATGAGTTCATAGCCTCGCCTTTACTAATTTAATGTTTTATCAAACCCCGCGAGGGAGATACATGCTTGATTTGAAAATTTGAACACAAGTTGTTTTTGGTATGCTAGACCCGATTATATGATATTGTCATTGAGTAGCTATTGCCAAAGTCCTTAATTTCATGAACCGTCAATTACCTATAATGGGTTAGCGCTAGTGCATTTAATAGATCTATTGGGTTTGACAACCCCGTCCGAGGTCTGAATTGAATTCTTTCGAGCACCTTTTTAACGGACGATTTGTATTAGGAATCGTAGGTATGAGGCAATAATACCTAGTACTGGGGCAATTGTGTTTGCATACAAGTTATGCGTTGTTGTCAAGGTTTCAGTGTCATGAGCTCAATGAAATAGAATTTGATATATGGCTTGTCCGTACAACAAGTCACTTGATGAATTATGCTTGTGTTCTGTCTTTTATTTATATAAACTATATGGATTCACTCAACGTTTCGTTGACTTTTTAGCATGTCTTATCTCAGGTAATCAAGGTTGAAGACTTAGAGCACACGAGGAGGAGCTTGCGCTATTTTATTTTGTTAAACTGTTTTTAAGTTCCATTCCTCACAAATACATTTAAATTATGGTTGTGGTTTTAAAACTTGTATGTTGGTTTTGGTTATGATCATGTTGGACAACTTTTGCACTCTGAATTTCTATGAATGGAACTAAGCTTTATAACGTCTCTTTTGAGTTGTTCTTTGTAATTTATGTGTAATTGAGCTATGATTTAACACCCAAATGTTGGTTCCGCTGCATATTAAATTGGGGGTGTTAAAGATTGGTATCAAGAGCCATAAGTTATAGAGAACTAGGTCATTTTTCAAAAACCTAAACTATAACTTTATTTTCTTAATTCGCGCACAAAGATTTCTCGTGGTTTCCCGCTCAAGTCTTACTTGTGATTCCTATTTTAGTATTTATGCACGCTTCGGGTGCATCATTGTTAAGTAATTATTAAATAAATACTATGATATATATCGAGATATATATGGATTATTAAGCTTATATTAAAGCTTTTTGCATTTGGTTACACGTTTAAATAATTCTTTATTAAATCATCATACTTATTTTAACGCATTTGCATTCATCCGTATATTGCATAAATCTTTATATATGTAGTGACCTTATATATATTTATTTCGCGTAATTGCAGATTGTCATGGCGAACTTACCTTCCCCCGACCACGCTGCAGATTTGCCTGATGATGAGCCGATTAACCCAGAACCCGCTCCTATTATTCTCTACCATGCACCCGCTCAACCTGAGGGGTATGTTAGTAACGATGACATGGAGGATGACGAAGAGGAAGACCCGGATGAAGACCCAAAAGAGGAACCAATTGAGCAAATTGTTCCTGAACAAAACAATATGGATGGGTTTGCTCTTCACATAAACCCCCAACCCGCAGGAAACATGAATGGGTGGCTAATCGAGGATGATGATGAGGAGGTAGAAGAAGATGGGGTGGATGATGAGGATGATGAGGAAATGGAGATGGATGAGGAGGATGAGGACGATGGTGTGAATGATAATGAGGATGAGGCAGAGGTAATTAATGCATATGAGGAGGTCGATCCTCTTAACCGACCACCTCCTGCGTCTGACGAGGAAACTGAGTTTGCACCACCTGTAGTTCCTATTGTTGATGCTGATGATGAGCCAATACCACCCGTTATTTAGTTTGGCCATAACTTTCATGTGGGAGAGAGTTCATCTACCCGAGATCTCCTTGAAGGTAATTCTGAGGTTTTTGCGCCTGGTCCCAAGACTAGTGATTTGGAGAGTGTTCACAGGAGAACGAAGAAGCTAGAGAAGCAAATGTTTGATAGGTACAAGACAGAGAGGAAGATGGCGAAGAAATTCAAGGAGGATGAGTTTCGTATGAACCGCCACGAGTATGATATCACAGCTTTGGATACGGCAGTAAGAGAGAATAGATCTGACCACTCCAAGATGAAGAAGTTTGTACTGGGCCTGAGTAGGCAGTTTCAGGAGTTAAAGGAGCAGAATCGTCGGGCCGAGCTTTTGAGCCAATGGGAGGCTGGGGTTAAAAGAAGAATACCCACGCATTTGCGATTTTGGGAAGAGTCTCCTATTTACATTGCTTCTGCCCCACGTGCGGATGACCCCTATGTCATGGTTAGGGATGCTGCTATGGCCGCTCGAGAGGATGACGATGATGACATCACTGCACCTAGAGACCCACAGCCCTTTGAGCCACGTGGATCCCCACATGACTCACAGTAGTTTAGCATCATTTGTAGTTTCTTTATCTTGTCATTTTAATCGCTAAATCGGCATGTCAGTTAGTGGAATTAGTAATCATGATTGTAATGACATGTGTCAAATTTTGTGAACAATACAACCATGTACTAAATCTTGTGATGAATGATTAATGACTACTTTGATCTTTACTTAATGTGTTATGACTCCTTGTATGATTTGATTACTAATTCATGTTGTGATCATGTTGTTTATGTAAGTTGTGGTTATACCATTTTATGAGTACTCACCAACTTTTCTTTGTGCTTAATAGAATCATGCCTCCCAAGGGAATGTCTGCTGCTGCAATCTTGAAGCTAGTTGCTGATGAGGTAGCCAAGGCATTAGAAGCCGATCGTGCTGCTAGAACCAATCCAAATGTTGCTGGAGGATCTAGTGGAAATGGCGGCCAAGGTGGGGCACTACCCGTTCGGGAATGTTCATTTGCTGGCTTTATGAAATGTGGTCCTACCCAATTCCATGGTAACGAAGGTGCTGTAGAATTATGTCGTTGGTTTGAGATGACCGAAAGTGTGTTTGGGATCAGTGAGTGTGCTGAAAGGAGTAAAGTGAAATTTGCTGCTGCCACCCTCCAAGGTCGAGCCTTGACATGGTGGAATTCCCAAGTCGCTACATTAGGACTTAATGTTGCTAACAGAAAATCATGGACCGATATGAGGAAGATGATGATGGAAGAATTCTGTCTGGATGAAGAGGTTCAGAGGCTGGAAAATGAGTTGAGGAGCTTAAGGTTGAGAGATATCAATATCGCTGCTTACACTCAACGGTTCAATGAGTTAGCGTTATTATGTCCTGAAGCAGTCCCGACTAAAAAGAAGAAAGTTGAACTCTACATTAAAGGTTTGCCTGAGAACATCAAGGGGGAAACAACTTCCTCTAGGCCCACGGTGCTCAATGAAGCTGTTCGTATGGCTCATACTTTAATGGAACAGAAAATTCAAGACAAGGCTGAAAGAGTTGCCGAGAACAATAAAAGGAAGTGGGAAAGCAACAACAACCAAAGTGGCAACAACAACAACAGAAACAACTACCGGGATAACACCCATCATCACCAGCATAACAATAGAAGACAGGGAAATGCTAGGGCAATGACCACTACCCTAGCTGAGCAAGGTGGGCATACTGGAAACAAACCCCTATGCAATCGTTGTATGAAGCATCACTTCGGTTATTGCACGATAGTATGTAACAAATGTGGAAAGACGGGTCATATTGCAAGTAATCGTAGGGTTAAGGCAGTAGCTACGGGTGCCAATGCGCAGTCGATCTTGACATGTTATGGATGTGGGGAGAAAGGACACACGAAGAACCATTATCCGAAGAGGAATGATCCGCAGGGTGGTAATGCTACTGGTAGAGCTTACGCAATCAGGGAAGCCGAGAAGGGTCAAGGACCGAATGTTGTTGCGGGAAAGTTTCTAATCAACAATCGTTATGCTAGTGTGTTGTTTGATTATGGTTCTGATAAGAGTTTCGTTAATACTAGTCATAGTCATTTAATTGATATTAAACCGGTAAGACTGAATACTAGTTATGAAGTTGAATTGGCTGATGGAAGAATAGTTAGTACGAATACAGTTTTAAGAGGTTGCACCCTGAAATTAATTAACCACCTGTTTGAAATAGATCTTATGCCTATAGAACTTGGTACTTTTGATATTGTTATCGGGATGGATTGGTTAGTCGAGCACGATGCTGTTATTGTTTGTGGAAAGAAAGAAGTGCATATACCGGTTCAGAACGAAGTGTTAGTAGTTAAAGGTAATGAAGGTGTGTCTAGACTTAAAGTGATATCTTGTATCAAGGCGAGGAAGTACGTGGAGAAAGGTAGCCAGTTGTTTTTAGCCCATGTGACGGAGAAAGAACCATCGAAGAGACGTTTGGAAGATGTGCCTGTGGTATGTGAATTTCCCGAGGTGTTTCCTGACGATCTACCAAGACTCCCACCACCTCGACAAGTCGAATTTAGAATAGAACTTGTGCCAGGAGCCGCACCTGTTGCACGTGCACCTTACCGTTTGGCGTTGTTGGAAATGAAGGAGTTGTTTGATCAATTGAAGGAGCTGTCAGAGAAAGGATTCATTCGCCCGAGCTCATCGCCCTTGGGAGCTCCGGTGTTGTTTGTTAAGAAGAAGGATGGGTCCTTCCGCATGTGTATCGATTACCGTGAGCTGAACAAGTTGACGGTCAAGAACCGATATCCACTCCCAAGGATTGATGACCTATTTGACCAACTTCAAGGCTCTTGTGTGTACTCAAAGATTGATCTGCGATCAGGATATCACCAACTCCGCATTAGAGAAGAAGACATCCCAATAACCGCATTCCGGACCCGGTATGGTCATTATGAATTCCAAGTGATGCCGTTTGGACTAACCAATGCTCCTGTGGTATTCATGGATTTAATGAATCGAGTATGCAAGCCGTACCTCGACAAATTCGTGATTGTATTCATCGATGACATACTCATTTACTCTAAGAGTAAGGAGGAGCATGAAGAACACTTGAAGATTATTCTGGGGTTACTCAAGAAGGAGCAGTTATACGCCAAGTTCTCGAAGTGTGACTTCTGGTTGGATTCTGTGCAATTTCTTGGCCATGTGATCGATAGCAAAGGAGTTTACGTTGATCCCTCAAAAATTGAAGCTATTAAAAATTGGCCCGCGCCTACAACACCAACCGAAGTAAGATAATTTCTGGGTTTGGCTGGATATTATCGAAGGTTCATCGAGGGATTTTCTTTAATTTCAAAACCACTTACCAAACTAACTCAGAAAAACAAGAAGTTTGAATGGGGTGAAGAAGAAAAAGAAGAAGCATTCGAAATGCTGAAGCAGAAATTATGCAGTGCGCCTATCTTGTCATTGCCTGAAGGGATGGAAGACTTTGTAGTATACTGCGATGCATCAATCAAAGGTTTTGGAGCAGTTTTGATGCAAAGGGAGAAGGTAATCGCATACGCCTCACGCCAATTAAAGAATCATGAAGAAAATTATATGACCCACGATTTAGAGCTGGGGGCCATGATTTTTGCACTTAGGTTGTGGAGACACTATTTGTACGAGACAAAGTGTGTTGTGTACACAGACCACAAAAGTCTGCAATACATTTTGAACCAAAAAGAGCTCAATATGAGACAGCGTCGGTGGATTGAACTCTTGAGCGACTATGATTGTGAAATCCGCTATCATCCCGGTAAAGCTAATGTGGTGGCCGATGCATTGAGCAGAAAGGAAAGAGAAAAACCATTAAGGGTTAGAGCTTTGGTTATGACAGTTTACCCCGACTTATCTGAGAGAATATTACGGGCTCAAACAGAAGCGATGAAGGAGGAAAGGGTGAAAGCGGAGAATTTAGGAAGGCTGATCAAGCCAATATTCAAAATTCGCTCTAATGGAATACGATATTTTGATAAGCGTGTATGGTTACCGTTGTTCGGCAGATTAAGAGATCTGATTATGCACGAGTCGCATAAGTCAAAATATTCGATTCACCCTGGGTCTGATAAGATGTATCAGGATCTGAAGAAGCTTTATTGGTGGCCTAACATGAAGGCTGATATTGCCACCTATGTTAGTAAATGTCTGACGTGTGCGAAAGTGAAGGCTGAGCATCAGAAGCCATCTGGTTTACTCCAACAACCCAAAATTCCTGAATGGAAATGGGAAAAGATAATGATGGATTTCGTTTTGGGACTTTCGAGAACCCCGAGTGGCTACGATTCAATTTGGGTTATCGTCGATCGGTTAACTAAGTCGGCTCACTTCCTACCGATGAAGAAGACCGATAGTATGGAGAAATTAACTCAGTTGTACTTAAAGGAAATTGTTTGTAGACACGGGGTGCCTGTATCGATCATATCAGACAGAGATAGCCGATTTGCATCTGGATTCTGGAAATCACTTCAAAAGTCTTTAGGAACCGATGTGAATATGAGCACGGCCTACCACCCAGAGACGGATGGTCAGAGTGAAAGAACGATCCAAACTTTGGAAGATATGTTGCGAGCATGTGTAATTGACTTTGGTAATAGTTGGGATCGACATTTGCCTCTAGTCGAGTTTTCCTATAATAATAGTTACCATGAGAGCATCAAGGCCGCACCATTCGAAGCACTTTATGGGCGAAAGTGTAGATCGCCTATTTGTTGGAGTAGGTTGGAGATAGCCAACTCACAAGGCCAGAAATGATTCGAGAAACGACGAAAAAGATAATACAAATAAAGAACCGCCTACTGACAGCTCGCAGCCGTCAAAAGAGTTATGCGGATGTGAGGCGTAAACCGATGGAGTTTAGTGTGGGAGACATGGTTATGTTAAAGGTATCTCCTTGGAAGGGTGTGATTCGTTTTGGAAAGCCTGGTAAGTTGAGTCCACGGTATGTTGGGCCATTCAAAGTCATTGATAGAATCGGTCCCGTGGTGTATAAGTTGGAGCTACCTGATGAGCTCCGTGGAATCCACAACACCATCCATGTTTCGAATCTCAAGAAGTGTTTGGCGGATGAAAATCTGATTATTCCACTTGAAGAAATTCAACTCGATGACAAATTGCACTTTATAGATGAACCAGTTGAAATTATGGATCGTGAAGTAAAGCAACTCAAGCAAAGCCGAATTCCCATCATTAAGGTTCGTTGTAACTCACGGCGAGGCCCAGAGTTCACATGGGAACGAGAAGATTTCTTCAAGAGCAAATATCCGCATCTATTTGTGAGCAAGCATAACGCGAATAGGAGGAATCGAGCAACAGAACGACGCTCCCGTAAGGAGGGGAGGATGTAAAACCCTGTATTTAAGGTCACTACTTATCCCGAGCTTTACTTTTATTTTTTAAATTTTACATAATTTATCTTATTACTTTTAGTCGATTTTATTAAAATCGTCGTTTTAATTATTTATGAGCCATGCTTAGAATTATTATTCGTCTTGAACCCTACGTAATTTAATTTTTCAGAGAAGTATCCTGATTCATGTAGAACTATTTTTATCTTGTTCGTTTTTACTTCGTGATTCCGCCTTAACTTTCGTTATATTTTACGTTGATACCCGTTAGCCTCAAAACTACCTACCTATCTTAAAATTTATACCCTAAACACTAAAATTACAATTAATAAAAAATCATAACTTTGGTAAAAACCACCACTTGTGGCGTGGCAATGCATTAGAGTGTGTCTTAGACACATGTCCAAACTTAATGCATGTCTAAATCTTATAAAAACCACTCACTTCATTATTTTTCTTCTTTTTCTCACTTCAAAAGTTCATACATCTCTCTTGTTCCTCCTCATTCTTGTCGTACACCTTTCTCACTCAAACACCCATTTCACCAAAAAATTTCTATACCAATCACTTGTTATTCTTACATAACCTTGATCCTCATATTTAGAGCTTCAATTCTAGACCAAGAAACCCTTGATTTAATAAGGTGAGAAGTTAAATTGTTAGGTTATGGTGAAAAGTTCATGCATGTCATGGATATGGTGTTCTAGTAAAGATTTGTGAATTGTTAAGCTTGGCTTTGCTTTGGTTTTGGTAAATTTTATTGAAAGTTCTTGTAAATCTAATCTTAGTGTGTAAAGGTGTTCATAATTTGGGTAAATGATGATGTTGGGGCTGAGTTATTGACTCATTTTGATTAGTCATTTGTGTGTTCCCTTGGGTTAAAGCCCTGGCAATAAGAAAACTAGTGGAGTAGGTCTTACTAGTCACTTTGTTGGTTGTAAGCCCCAAAATGTTTGACTCTTGCTTTCTTATGAATTTTAGCCATGCATGTTGGGTTTTTGATTCTGTAAAATATGTGTTTTATGTTGCTAAGAGGTGTGAAAAAGAAATCATAGCATTGCATGGACTTTTGATAAAGTCAAATGCATGGAAATGTGGGTTGGTAAAGTGGAAGTTAAAAACTGTTTTAGGTCAGTAGCTTGTTGGGCTTAATACGAATTATTTTTGGCTTGTGGTCTACTGGACAATTCATATTTTAGGTAGATAAACATTTTTAGATTATGTGGTAAGTTGGATGGAGCCGTATCTCCTCCGGATGAGTGAGATATGGCCGATTTACCGAAACTAGTCGAATCTGGATAACTGTTTGGAAAACAAGTATAAGTCTATATTTTTACACTAAAATGTTGAAATAAAAAGTTGATTCCTGTAGTAGACACATAAATCTAACACCTCCATTTGGCCTCACATGAATAGCTATCACGGTTTAGGAATTATGGCCGTTTCCGTAAGTAGTAAAAATTCAGAAAACTTTCTGGTTTGTGTTGTTAAGGGTAAACTGTTAGTTCCCATTGATTGGAAGATAATTAGTGGGTGAGGCCTAGCCTCTGAAAACTAGACTCAAAGGTATTTCCATATGCGAAAACCTCATGTTCATAATCTTTACATATTAGGATATATAGAATCATAAAGTCACGATAAAATCAGAAATCGAGTTTTTACGTCTAGTCTCAAAGTCTAAAAACATATGGTACACATTGGTAAAATAAGAATTTGGGGACGAAACTTACTGGAGGCTTAAATACATATAAGGTCAGGTTACACACAAGTTTTTGAGTAAAAATAATTTGAGCAAAACCTAAGTGCAAAGCCATGCATAACTTGGAACATACCTTATGATCATATGATTTATTTTTACGTATTAATCTCTTTTTGTACTAAGTCGCATCACTTCTTTTAGGTCGAGACTAGATCATTGGTGCTTCTTCTCTTAATTGATTTCTTGCTTGATCATCTTCTATTCACGGTGAGTTCATAGCCTCTCCTTTACTAATTTAATGTTTTATCAAACCCCGCGAGGGAGATACATGCTTGATTTGAAAATTTGAACACAAGTTGTTTTTGGTATGTTGGACCATATTATATGATATTGTCATTGAGTAGCTATTGCCAAAGTCCCTAATTTCATGAACCATCAATTACCTATAATAGGTGAGCGCTAGTGCATTTAATAAATCTATTGGGTTTGACAACCCCGTCCGAGGTCTAAATCGAATTCTTCCGAGCACCTTTTTAACAGATGATTTGTATTGAGAATCGTAGGTATGAGGAAATAATACCTAGTACTGGGGCAATTATGTTTGTATACAAGTTATGTGTTGTTGTCAAGGTTTCGGTGTCATGAGCTCAATGAAATAGATTTTGATATATGGCTTGTCCGTACAACAAGTCACTTGATGAATTATGCTTGTGTTTTGTCTTTTATTTATATAAACTCTATGGATTCACTCAATGTTTCGTTGAATTTTTAGCATCTCTTATCTCAGGTAATCAAGGTTGAAGACTTGGAGCACACGAGGAGGATCTTGCGCTATTTTATTTTGTTAAACTATTTTTAAGTTCCATTCCTCCCAAATACATTTAAATTATGGTTGTGGTTTTAAAACTTGTATGTTGGTTTTGGTTACGATCATGTTGGACAACTTTTGCACTCTGAATTTCTATGAATGGAACTAAGTTTTATAACGTCTCTTTTGAGTCATTCTTTGTAATTTATGTGTAATTGAGCTATGATTTAACACCCAAATGTTGGTTCCACTGCGTATTAAATTGGGGGTGTTAAAATTGCTCGGTCGTGACGAGTATTCTAGCATAAGCTTGGCAAGGATACACATCTCCACCACTAGAGCTAAGGAGTAACATGTTTATAAAGGTACATAGGGTTTTTTATAAGGCTTATAAGAGTTTGATCACTTTATCTAGTTTCTACTGATACCAATATTCCAGAAGGGCGACAAAGACCACACATACACACCCGTAACGACGGGATAGACACATGTGACTGCTCACTCCCATCTCAAATAAGATAAAGATTAGGACTAGTAAAGTGATATAAGGTATGGATCTTCTAACTTTCACCAAAAGTAATAAACCAACAAGGTGGCTGAATCACATATACATGGCTTTAATGACGGAATAGACATGCATGATTCGATCACATTCTCATTCGAGTAAAACCTAAGGTTAATCATTAGGAAAGGGAAATAAATTGTTGTTAAATAAAAATTTACAAAACAAATAGACTAAGTCCAAACAGATAAGGTACAAGTTGCTAGATACTTTTTTCCGACCGTTACCATGATAAAGACTCATAAATATCTACACAAACATCTTGATCATTGATCAAAAACAACAACCTAAGTTGGCGTTTCCATAACGGTCAACTCCCAATCATCCCATACTTTACATACTTTTACAAAGACAAGTGGCGATATCTACCACTTTATATAAAACTTTACATCCTTGATTTATAATCATCTATCAACGAATAATCGATCCTTTAAATAATACCATCGGTTTAAGCTTTAGCGAATCGACTATCTTTAAATTTTCCTCCTCTTTTTTGTTGCAATTTTCTAATTTTTTCGATTTTTTTACATACTATACTACGAATCTCGGTGTAATTTCACCATCTTTACGATCATAATAACTCTGGATAATTTCTTCTATAATTCCTCGTTCTTCGAACGTACCAATAATTGTGATGGTAGTAAAAATACATGAGTTTTGACTACTTTTTACATTCCCATTGCAATGTTCAAATTTCCTAACCGTACCAGAGATAGAAAATGACACAAGACACAGGAAATATATACTTTACACTCTAAGCAACTAGCAAGTGATAAATGGACTTAATGTAACAGGGTAGGCTAAGGTGTAATGAAACAAATAGTTGGTGTTATCCTAAAGGATTGGCTCTACTAGTTTTTCTAGGGGTATTTTACTCTTAGAATGAGAGTAAACAAAGGGTTTATACGAGGGTTAACTAACCAGTATAGTTAGTAAATATAACAGCATATAAAGGCTTTTTGGGTGCAATCCTAGAAATTTACCAATTTAAACAAGTTACTCTATCTAAATCCATAGTATCTATTATTGTGGTCTCGAATAGATATACCAAGACAAGTTCTAAAGTCTACAACATCACCAGCACACTCATATTTTTGTAGGATTTGGGTAAACATTTAGAAACGGATAAGGCTGAATCCTCACAATATCTAACAAGGGTTATGTGTGCATGTTATGTGACCGATAATTTCACAAACGTATGCTTGAATTTTTTTTTTAATTTGAGCATAATTTAAGCAATTTAATATGAAAAATAGGACAAGTAACATTCTAATTCCCATCCCCCCACTTAAATTATACAACGTCCTTGTTGTATAGATAAAACATTAAAAACGGGAAATTAAAAGAATTAGAACGAGAAACTCCCTGATATTTTGCTCGGTAGTTTCTCCAAGATGAGTTTATGAGCAAGAATGTGTGTTGTAAATGCGTCTGGATACCAACATGACTACAACACACATAGGATTCCAGATGATCGATACTTTACCAACTTTGTCGATTTCTTTTTCAGCGAGGTCTTGTGCAAAATATAGGAAAAACATGCAAAATCCTATCTTAGGTATCCTATGGTTAATAAAATAATAAAAATAAACTGTACATGCAGTCAATACGCCGTATCCTAAAACCAAGATACGCCATATAGAAAGACCTGTAAAAAGTATCAATACGAGTCAGTTTGCCAAATATGATGTATCATGTGCATGAATACGCCATATAGACAGATCTGACAATAAAGTTTTAAATGCAAAAAAATAAAGGATTGATAACGTCCAGACATTAAGTACGCCATATGGTATGGAGCGGATACGCCGTATTGATGTCTGGGAAGACAGACTCGATAAAAATAAATAAAAACAATCTGGGTTATCTCCCAGAAGCACTTTTCTTTCAGCTAGTCTTTAAGTTAGACATTTTCTTCAGCTCTCTTCACACTATTTAACATTCCTCTTCTCATGCTTGCATTCTTGTGATGGATATGGTACTTGAGTCCGTAATCAATCAACGAGCTAATTTGCTAAACTTACTACCATGCTTGATTCTACATACACAAACAAACTAAAAATCATCATATCATAATATACATCAAAAGATAACATGTTTTAAGTTTAGATACATCATGACATGAATAAAATAAATGTACAAAGATAGAAACCAAAAGTGATGGCGAGGGAGATCAAGGATCTGGCTGCTGTGGTGCTGAGGTGCTGGCGTTATCAGTCCTACGCCTGACACGTCTCTGGTAGGGTACATGGGTCTTAGAATATCGCGTGTAGGCAGCTTCGACTGAATCTAATAGCTGCGATATACCTCTAGCCGCCCACACGGTGAACCTGGAAAGGTCTTTGGCCATAGCATCCACCACTTCGCGTTACTCCCTTAAGCTAACCTAAATCCCATGGACTTCCTTCTCAAGCCTTAGTAACCTCTTTGGCATAGTCCTAGCAGCTGGAGGTGGCTGAGGTGCTTATACTGGTGCCGAAACAGCCTGGTCACCCTCCTCCTCAGCATGAGCAGCACCTCCAGCTACCTCGGGGGCATTAGCCGTAGCAACCTACTGCCTCTCTGGTCCCTGAGCTACCAAAGTCTAAACATCTCCCAATGACTCACATATATGTAGCCTCGCAAGCTCATCAAGGTTAATCTCACCCAGCTCCCTCACGACTATAGTCGTCCCCTGCAGGCTCTCCTCCGTAAGTAACCTGAAGTGATCAGCAAGTCATGCGATGAAGTGTCCACCAGACATCTGAGCTCTCCGCTTTTCCCCTCAGCATGCCTAAGTTAGTAATAGGTAAGTAAGTAAGGGAGGTTTACGGCCTCCTAAGAGGATTTAGAAAGGTTCAATTTATGCTCCGGTAAGGTTCGTTTAGTAGATGACATGACTCTAGACATTGCAAGCATTGGGGATGTTGTCCTCAAAATTTCTTTTGGTACAAGATGGACTCTGAAAGATGTTAGGTACATTCCAAGCCTAAAGAGAAGGTTAATCTCAGTTAGGCAGCTTGATGAGGAAGTTTACCATGTAGGCTTCGGAGATCAGCAGTGGAAGGTTACTAAAGGTAGTTTGGTGGTAGCTCGTGGGAACAAACGTGGAAGCCTGTATATGGTTGAGGTATACCCCGAGGTGGTTGGCGCAATTATTGATGGTAGTGGCAGTACAGCTCTGTAGCACAAGAGACTTAGTGATATAAGCAGGATTGGTATGAGCATGTTAGCTTCCAAAGGCAATGTTCCAGATGTACAGAAGATAGATATCTACTTCTGTAATCCAGGTGGTTTGGGGAAGCAGAAGAATCTCTCTTTCATAATGTCAGTGAAGACAAGGAAACTGCAGAGGTTAGAGCAAGTTCATACAGGAGGCTGTGGCCCTACATTTATTGCATCAATATAAGGATCCCGCTACTATGATATTGTTATCGAAGACTGCAGTAGGAGTTACGGTAGGTATAATTCAAACCTTCAGGTGAAGCATTTGAAATTTGCTAATGGTGGAGAGTATAGTAGCTTACCGATTAAGTTTTGTGTCAAGAATGGGATTGTGATGTTGAAAATGGTCCCAGAAACACCTCTACAGTTTGGTGTTGCTGAAAGATTAAGCCGAACATTCAAAGTAGAGAGCACAAGGATTCATGTAGAGGCTTCAAAGATGTTATGGGCAGATTCAGTTAGTACGACCTACTTAATCTACTACATATCCTACATTCCGATAGGGCTGCATATTCCAAAGGAGGAATGACAAGGGAAGGATACTAGTCTTGCTCACTTGAAGGTATTTGGTTGTGACTCATTTGTTAAGGTGAAAGGTGTTTTCGGAGAAGCCATGAAATTTACATTCATAGGAAGCAGCTCAGATGAAATGCGATACAGCTTTCGGGATACAAAGAGTCACCAGGTTATCCGAAGCAAAGATATTACATTTGTGGACTCGATTAAAGGATCCAGGTCTGCGACAGATTCAAGTAGCTTAACCAAGCCAATATAGGGGAGTCAAGTGGTGTTAGTAGACATTCCAAAGAACCTTACAAAGAATGATAGCATAGTTGTAGAGCATGGGTTGAGTTTAGAAATCACTCAGAGCCCAGGTGGGAGCTCAGATAAGAGTGAGGGGTTCAAAAATAGTAGGAGCTTCGAGGATAGTGGAAGATCATATAAAGAAGACTCTAAAGATGGAGCATCCTCCAAAAGGAGGCTTTGAGACTCTATAGATACAAAGATCCACCAGTAATTCCAGGGCTCTAGTAAGGTACTCTCCATCCGCAAACTATTTGCTACTGACAAAGAATGGTAAAGAAGTCTTATTCAGAAGCCTTGAGTAGCAAAGAATCCGTATAATAGAAGAATGATATTAATGAAGAGACGGTTTCACTTGAAAAGAACCAGACGTGTTCCTTAGTCAGAATATCAGCAGGAAAGAAGGCATCACAAAGATTGTGGATGTTCAAGGTTAAAGAAGAGCATGATGGCAACAAAAGGTATAAGGCTTTATTGGTGGTTAAGGGTTTCCAACATAAATGGGTTCTCTCCAATTGTAAAGATGACTACAATCAGGTTAGTCGTGAGTATTGTAGCTACATGAGCCTTCTTGTGTGAGAGCCTTAAATAATACATCTACACAGCACAAAAGAGAGGGTTTTTCAGCTAGCCGGGCAGAAAGAAAACATAGAGTGTAGATTAAAGGAAATTCTATACGGACTGATTCAAGCACCAAGACAATGGTACTTGAAATTTGACAGTTTTATGTAGAGGGCAGGGTACAAGAGATGTGCTATGGACCATTGTTTCTTCTTAAAAAAAGGGTTGGTTCATCCTCTATTATATTACTATTATAGGTTGATGACATGTTAGTCGCAGGCTCTGACATGGCAAAATTCAACAAGCCTAAGTGGTAGTTTCCCTTAGTGTTCGAGATGAAGGATAGATGCTCTGAGAAGCAGGTGCTTGGTTATGTGCTTATAGTTAGTGTAACAACAATCGAGTGGGAGTCTAGACTATAGAAGAGTATCATTATGTTAACTATAGAAGTCTAGCTTATGGTAGTTGCATAAGCAATCAAAGAGTTAATATGGTTGAAGAAGTCTATTAAGAAGTTAGACTAAGGTCAGGCAGAAAGTGTTTAATACTGTGACAAAGATACTAAGAGTTTGATTCATCTTGTAAAGAATTTAAAGTTTTGTAGTTGGACAAAGCTTGTTCGGATATTGATAAGTGAAGGGTCCTTATCTTTGTTGAAGATTATTAGAACAAAGAGCCTTGCAGCGATGTTCACCGGGTTGGTGATGAAAGAGAAGTTGAAGTTCTGTGCAACTTCAACTAGCCTCTAAGTGAATTGATAATGGAGTATGGTGTCTTACCAGAGAGAGGTTATTCCTAGTTTAATGATGTTAGTTCAGGATACCTTGTATCGAAAGTATCATAGCCCTGTGTTTGGTTAGTGCAGTGTGTTCCTTATGTTTGGTAGTACAGAAAGGTTAGAGCATTAACATTGTTTAAGGGAAGGTTATTCCCAATTTAATGATGTTCGTTCAAGATACCTTGTATCGAAAGTCTCCTAGCCCTGTGTTTGGTTGGTGCAGCGTGTTTTGTATGTTTGGCGGCACAGAAAGATTAGAGCGATAGCATTGTTAAAGGGAATGTGGTTCGAAGTTTAGAGAGATTACTTGAGACAGAGAGCAATGAAATAATCAGCCTCCAAGTGGGAGATTGTTGAGTTGTGAAGACTTACATATTCCCCGATGTGTGTGGCGCATGTGGTGCAACCCCAAGTTAATCCAGATTAAACTCTAGCTCAGGTAGAGCAGATCACGCCATTTAGATAGGGTGGGACAGGTGGTCTAGCGACTCTAGAACATGTTGCGTCATGTATCATTAGAAGAGAGGCCTATTGTAGTACTAGGTTTGAGGGGAGGATTGTTGGGTGCAAACTCAACCCCACATCGGTAAAATAAGTAAATAAATGCCTGCATATAAGCTTGATGGGCTATGCCTTCTATCATGAATTGGTTTTAGATTGATAACCCTATGTGGGCTTATATGTTGGGCATGTTCAGCATAGTAGCGATCCCTAACAGGTTTGTGTAAGTGAAGCTTAGGACTTGTAAGAAGGAGTTGACATATCAAAGGCATGCTAGTAATCTTTCTTCTTGTCCCCTTGAATCCAACCGAATACTCATACACACGGGGAGACAAGATTTTTCTTGGTTAACCCACAGATAAGGGTTTTGGGTTTATATTTTTGACAAAGGATACATTACTTTATGCTTAGTGGAGGTTTTGATTTAATTAGAATGTGTAGTATGTAAATGAATTGTATAACCGGCTATGGCTTTCTTTATGTAAGTATTTTTGTAGCTTTTGGGGTATTGCGTATTATGGTGGGTATTTGTTGAAGTGTAGAAGTGTTTATGTGGTTACATGCATGCATAGATGCCTAAAACGCGAACCGAATGCGTTTTACGTAAAGTATAAAAGGTAAAACTTAAAAGTTATAAATTATACTTCTAATATTGTTATAACACTTCTTGACGTAAACTTTTATTTGTATGATGCCCGTTTATGTTAAATGTTGATTTTTAGTCTACGCGATTTAACTAAGCGATTTAAATAAAAAAGCAAACGCGTAAAACCCTAAAAATAAATAATAGAATAATTGAAGTCGTAAAATGACCTGAAAATGTGAAATGTTATAGTCTCCTCCCGTTAGAAGAGCCTTGTCCCCAAGGCTCAAGTCGTGACACTTGACGAAGGTACGGGTTTAGTGAAGAGATGGGCCCCCACCGCTCCTCCTCCACTCTTCCACCCCCTAAAAATGTAAAAAAAACGTGCAAAACCATATAGAAAAATAATAATATAATAATAAGAACAAAGAAAACCTTCACGTTCCTATGTGAACTCAGGAACCCTCCTAGAGTTCCACCGAACCTTGACAATTAGAATATGGCTTTGCTTCAACCGTTTAACTTCTTGATTGATGATTTCTATAGGTTCCTCCATAAAATAGAGCTTATCGTCAATATGAAGTCCATCCAATGGAATGGCTAGTGGTTCATCGGAATAACATTTCTTCAAGTTGGACACATGAAATGTACTGTGAACGTTGCTCAACACTTGAGGAAGCTCAATCTTGTAAGCAACGGCTCCAACCTTAGCCAACACCTTGAAAGGTCCAACATACCTAGGGTTTAACTTCCCTTATTTTCCAAAATGTACGACCCCTTTCCAAGGTGAAACCTTAAGCATAACTCCATCTCCAACTTGAAATTCCATCAGCTTACGTTTTAAATCGGCGTAACTCTTTTGTCGATCAAGAGCGGCTTTAATCATTTGCTTGATCAGAATGACCTTCTCGGTTGTCTCTTGAACTATTTCCGGACCGGTGAGTTTTGACCGTAAAGTGCCTCAAATGGTGCAGCCTTGATGCTAGCGTGATAACTATTGTTATATGAAAACTCAACTAATGGCAAATGTTTAACCCAACCATTTTAAAAGTCAGTCACACAAGCAGGTAGCATATCCTTAAGAGCTTGAATAGTCCTCTCGCTTTGTCCGTCAGTCTCTAGATGATATGCAGTACTCATAGCCAAACTAGTATCTAAAGCCTTCTCAAGTGACCTCCATAAATTTGATGCGAATCTACCGTCATGATCACAAATGATTAAGACAGGTATTCCATGCCTCGTGACTACTTCCTTTAGGTACATTTTCGCCAATTTCTCTATGGGATCAATTTCCCTCATTGGTAAGAAGAGTACAGACTTAGTAAGTCAATCAACAATCACCTAAATGGTGTCATAACCTTGTGATGACTTAGGAAGCTTCATGATAAAATCCATAGTGATATTATCCCACTTCCATTGAGGTATCTAGGGTTGCACCAACAAACTCGATGGCCTTTGGTGTTCATCCTTGACCTTAGCACATGTCAAACATTTGTGAACATAGGTGGCGATGTCGGCCTTCATATTAGGCCACCATAACATGGCAACTGGTATTCTCTATTTTATACATACCTTTTACCATGAATACCTGGTATTCGCTATTTTATACATACCTTTTACCATGAAAAACGAACTCGGATGGATAGAGTATTTTGACTTGTGGAACTCGTGCATAATCATAGTCCTTAAATCACCATAACATGGTAACTGGTATTCGCTATTTTATACATACCTTTTACCATGAAAAACAAACTCAAAAGACTAAAAACATAATAAAATTACAATGTATATGCTTGTTTTTGTGTTTGTGTATGTGTACAGGGATCGGATATCAAGAAAAGGACAAAAATAAAGACAAAACCGGACAAAACCGAGCATGGGATCGGAAAGAGCATGAAAAAACGAGTTCAACGGTGCTCTCGGATCTTATTAGGCCAGCCTGTAACCCATTTTATGGGCCAGACCAGCCCAAGTTTACAAAAAGTCCAACTAAGGCCCAACGAAAATAATAATAAAAGGCCCAAGACATTTTTATTAATTGAAGTATGAAATGATAATTTTTATCTCATGCATCATGTGCCCTTTAAATTATATGTTTCTCAATCAAGCGACTCTCCATTATGATGGAAGGGGCGAATTATATGTTCACACATGGCATTGCCAGTATTCAACTAAAGGCTTAGACGAGTTTTATGATGAGAAGAGTAACAATCACACGTGCCAAGGAAATAAAAGATTTGAGATCACATGATAGAGCACTACATATGAGGACAACAAAGGAAATCATGACACGTGTACAAGGCAATGTTATCAAACTCATTTCAAAATTGCAAATGTATAAATCAAACGGACAGAGATGCTGCGTTGAAATTAAGCAATGAAAATGGCCACGTGCCCCTATGCTAGCGGTTAGATCTTATTGTAAGAAATTGGTAATCCGTGTGAAAGGTTTTCGTACACAATGATTGGCTCAATCATTTTGCAATCATTGGGCAACTTCAGCCCTTCTCACCCTATAAAAGCCTACTCGACTCCCCTCATATTTTAGCTAGCGAGTTTTTTTTATTTTTCTTAGTTTAGTTTTAGTATTTTAGCTTATTTTTGTAATAGCTTATTTTAATTTTTCTGCTTATTGTACGTTTCTTATTTCACAAGTTTAATGTAATGACGTATTAAAGATGTTTTAAAGATGATTTAAGATCTTGTTTTGCTAATTTGGTGCTTAATCTCTCATTTTTACTTCTTTTCGTGTAGCTTATCCCATAAGCTGATTATTCGTGCTTATTTTCGTGGCTTATCATTCTCAAAAGTTCTCAAAAGCTAAAAGATAAACTCCTATAAGCTCTTCTAAGCTTTTACGATTCAATCAATTTAGTTTTTCAAGCTTGTCGAAATAATAAGCCTAAATAAGCTCAGATTTGGCTTATCGTCGTGCTTAAATTGTTTTGCTGTTTTCAGAAGCTCATCTTTTCTAATTTGAAAAGCTTCTACATAGCTTTTTTGATTTTACGAGAGCTTATATTTCTAGATCAAATTTTATGAGCTTAATAGCTTATTCGTTTGGTTATTTGATTCGGTTAAGGCTTATAGCTTATTCTGAAATTCAGCTGCTTATCTCGTGTACTTAATCATCTAAGTTAGTGCTATTTTCGTCTAGATTGAAGGCTTAATAAGAATTTGTAGAAAGAGATCTCGTCTTATCCAACTTTAGCTAATTTACGTTAATCTTGTTCACATAATTTTAGAGCTCATTAGTTTACTAAATGTGCTATTTCGTTTTAAGTTTTAGTTTAGTAAAAAGTTTTTATCTTAAGACTCGTTCTAGTTTTAAACGTCGTTGTAGTTCATGCTTATTGTATTCGGTTTACTCAGTGATAATTTTCGTAGCTTATTCCTAAGTTTTCTAATTCGTTTCTGTTTTAATCTTGCTAATTTCATTAGTTTTCATATCCACGTTAATAAGCAAGTTGGATTTTGGCTAGTTTCTGGATTTCGTTTTACTTGCTAGATTCACTGTTCTTACTTCCATCATTGTTGGGCCGTTTGGGTTTGTAATAATCTGAATTGGGCCATGTGGTTTAGTTGTTTAGTTTAAGCCTCATTTAGTTTATAGAAAAATTGGACCTCGTTGGGAACTTAGGCTGCATTTGGTATAGAAATGATCATGGGCCTCATTCTTACTTTGGGCCACGTTTGGTTTGAATAAATCTGGTTGGGCCTAGTGGTGTAATGTAATTGAAATTGCAATATATAGAAGTTGATATGATGACTGTTAACAGCTTATTTTGTTTTGTGTTTTGTTTTGGTACCGGTCAACTCATGAGGCGTGGAGCTTAAGGGTTTATTTAGCTAGACCGAATTTGATTATTTGTTTTAGCTAAATAAATCGGGTGGTTTTCGTTTAATTGCGGGTCTCCAATTCGGTTCCATTTTCTAATCCTTTTTCAATACTTAGAGTAGATTTATTTTATTGTTTTATAATATGTTTGCCTATTTGATTTTTGCCATGCTTAGTGTAGATTTATTTTTGTCGTTAAATGCTATGTTTGTTAAATTGTATTTCGTTATGAATAGTGAGTAGTTAACTTGTGTTTGCTAAGTGATTAGTGATTTGGAATTTAAGTGCGGGTTTAAAAAGGTTTAAAAAATTAATAGTCATTAGAATTTTCCAATTTACATACCGTCATTTACTTTAATGCAATTTAAATACTTGTCATTTATTTTAAAAAGCATTTTACTTTACTTGTCATTTAATTTCTTGAAACTTGTTTTTTTAAGGATTTTAATTCGTTAAACCTAAGCCCACACTTGATGAACATTTCACGTCACTTAGCAAGCATTTTCGTCATTTATATCTTTTAGATTAATTTTAGTATAATCTTGTAGTTTTAAATCTTAGAATTAATATTAGTTTAATTTTTAGTATAAAAATAGTTTAAAACCAAAACCAAAAATTTGAATGACAATCAAGCTCGATTTACAACTTGAACGTAGATTTCCATTCACCTCTCGCCGAGGAAACGACCCGGGAGGTTTTTGAAATTGCTTTGGTTAAAAGCGATTTTCTAGAACCCGACGGAAAATACTTACTATACTATAATTGTTACTTTCCTTATATACTTATATATTATATTATATATATAGTGTATTGGAAGGCGATCAATTTTTGGCGCCGCTGCCGGCGAAGTGTGTTACGATTATTTTGTTTCGTTCGAAGATTAGTGTTTTGAAGACCCTTCCTCGTGAAGTTATCGTTTTTCATTTGTGAATATTTTCTTAAAAAAAACCATAAAAATACAAAAATATTTTTCTATTTTCTTTTATTTTAAAATATTTTTCTTTCTTATTTTTTATTTTCTTTTCTTATGTATTATTTTCAAAATCTAAAAATATTCTTCTTTATCCTCTTATCCGTTTAATTCTTTCTTCTTATCCTCTTTATTGTTTAATTCTTCGACATGTCATCATATTACCAACCTAGTTGCTATGGGTGTGGAGGTCCTTTAGAGGGTAAATTCATTCGCTTATGATCCAAAACCGAATTATTTCGATAATAATCAAAATTTTTCCAACCACCCTCCACAACCCCTGTACGAGACGAATATTTGTGAGTTATGTGGAAATGATGCTCATTATGGTTACGATTGTTCACTTCAAGTTCCATTTAATTACAATCCGAACTCGTGTTTCGATCAAAACTTCGATAATACTTTTCCACTAACTTCACCAAATTATTCACAACAATATCTTTGTTGTGAAAACTGCGGGGGTCCTCATGCGACTTTTCAGTGTCAACCTATGAACCACGATTTCTATAATTCTAATCTTTCTGGTTTTAACCAATTTCAACCCTCGCAGTTTCCCGTTAATTATCCTCCTCAAGAGACGAGTAAAGAAATTTTGCAAGCTCGAGAAGACTTAATGGAAGCTATACAATCCTTTTTAAAAGAGTATGATCATATACCTCCTAATGAAAAGTGCGTGGCTTTATTGCTAGCTGAGGAGAGATTTCTTAAAATTAAGCGAGTTATGGAAGAAGAGCAGAATCAACCTGAAGTTATGCAAGAATTGCTTCTTAAACTCATGAATGATTTGCAAATTCTTAAAGGAATTCAACAAGAGAAGAAGGAGACGGCAGCTCAAAGTTTTACTCCATATTGGAATTTTTCTATGATTGACGATGAAGAAGCTAGAGAAAACTTTATGAAAGATATTTGCACCTTATTGAGGAAGTTTAGTCGTATATCTTTTGGAGTAACACCAAAGGTTATATTGATAGCTTGGGAAAGTTTTGGCAAAATTAAAGATGCTTTGACGGACAAGTAATATCGACAAGAGGATATTCAAGAATTGATAAGTAAACTCCTTAAAGATGTGCGAAATATTAGTGAAGAGCTATAAGAATATATTAATTGTCCAAGCTGGAATCGTCCTACTATTTTCTTTGACGACGATGATGAGTATACTATTATATATAGCAAGCCTAAAGCAATCACACCCGACTTACCGACAGGGGGGCCCGATAACTCTCTAAGTATGGGGGATGAGCATCTTAGCACTATTTCAGAAACGGAATCGGACGAATTAATAAAGTCTAGTGTTGAGAACCTTGTCCGAACCCCAAGTGAGTTTGAGGGTATTTCTGAAGATACGTATGATGTGCACGTTTGTGACGATTCTTCTATTTTTGATGCTTTGAGCGATCATTCTGAGATTTTATCCGTTTCTAACAATGATGATACTTTGAGTGATGGCAATGATTTTGAGGACATCGAGTACGTTAGCTTAGAGGAGGTGAATGATGTTGATCAAGAAGAGAACGAGTTTGATTTAGAAGATATTCTTCAAATCTAAGACGTTATTCTTCGTGAGAAATTGTTGAACATTAGTCGTCTTATTACTAACATCGAATCTTTGAATGACAACCCTACTCCTGATCATGTGTTCAAGTCTCCTTCCTTAGTCTCGATCTCCGTCACGGATAGTAATTCGTTCTTTGAGAAGTCTGATACTTTTTTCTCTTTTTCGGATAACTCTTTACCTGAATTCGAGAATTTTAGCGATCATACAGAAGAGACAAGAAGTGGCAGTACCACTACTCATGTTAATAACTCACTTCCCGAGTATGATTTGTTTCTTTTTG